>JASCZW010005179.1:0-152993 GCA_034211315.2 Aedes japonicus
GTTATTTATTTATTTATTTATTTATTGTCGTCAATCATAAGTAGACCATATAATATATATTAAATATAATATAATATTATTCATTCTTGTATGTTCTGGTTTCTTATTGTAAGAGGCCATCATGCGATTTATTGGTCCATTTGTTGCATAGTTTGTGCGACGATGGCTGATGGCGAATAGGTTACGATTTCGAAGTTGCCGAATAGGTGCATATATGTTTAATTTTGATAAAAGTTCTGGTGAGTCAATACGCTGCGAAACGATATCGTTTACAAATGAAACGCTTGCATACTCACGACGCTCTTTCAATGTTTGGATGTTTATAAGCATGCAACGCGCTTCATATGATGGAAGACGAAATGATGTCCAACCCAACCTACGAAGAGCATATAATAGAAATTGCTTTTGTACTGATTCTATTCTGTTTTCGTGTGTGGTTAAATGAGGAGACCATACAATGCTGCAATATTCTAGAATAGACCTAACATAAGCTATGTATAGTGTTTTAATAGTGTATGGGTCCTGAAAATTATGACAAAAGCGCTTAATAAAGCCCAGCATGTTATTTGCCCTGTGAATAATTGAGTTGTAGTGGTCTATGAAATTAAGTTTGGAGTCTAAGATTATTCCTAAGTCCCTAACTCTTTCACATTTTTCTACTTTTTGATTACCTAGTGAAATTGGTATGTTTGGTGTTGTTATTTTTTTGCTAAATGATATTGAGTTGCATTTTTTTACATTCAGCTCTAATAGGCTTTTTTACACCATGTGTAGAATATGTTTATTTCATTCTGGAATAAGTTGATGTCTTCCTTATTTCGTATTTCCAAATAAAGCTTCATGTCATCGGCATAGATTAATACTTTAATATTTTTAAGAATAAAGGAAATGTCATTTACGTACAAAATAAAAAGAAGGGGTCCTAAATGAGAGCCTTGTGGGACACCAGAAGTGACTTGAATAGGATTTGATTTCTTTCCATTTAATTTTATTATTTGTTGGCGGCTGGTTAAGTATGATTCAAGCCATTTCAAGAGTCCAGGTTCAATCCCATGTTTTTGTAGTTTGAAAAGTAGGTCTGTATAGAGAGCTTCTACGTGGTTTCCATTATCCATTGCATTCAATGAATAGTCTATAAATTCAATTAAATTTGTCGAGGTTGAACGGCCCTTAAAAAAGCCGTGTTGCTTGTCAGTTATTTGATTTTTGATTTGGAAAAATAATTTTTCATTGACAATTGCCTCGAAAAGTTTAGGAATACAAGAGATAATGGCTATTCCACGATAATTACGTATGTCAGATTTTCGTCCAGATTTGAAAATAGGGACCAAAAATGAGCTTTTCCATATTGTTGGGAAAATTCCTGATTCCAGTGACATATTAAAGAGCCAAAACAATGGAGATGTGAGTTCCATTGCTAAACTCTTCATGAACACTGGAGGAATTCCGTCAGGTCCAGGACCTTTTGCGGCGTCCAAATTTTTTAATGCTTGGAAAATATCTTGCACATACAATTGGATGACGCCAATGCTCCCAGTAAATTCAGGGTAAAATGCAAAATATTCGCGATCGCGATCCTCTTGTCGCGTCGAAAATGTCGTATAGATTTCTTGAAAAAATGTTGCAAAAAGATTGCAATTTTTTTCCGAGTTATCACCGACACGTTCATCAAGGTACATTGTAGATGGAAAATTGTCAGATGTTAAATTGGTTTTTACGTAATTGAAGAAGTTCTTCGGGCATGACTTTATTTCAAGTTCAGTTTTTGTATTGTATTCTTCAAGCGCAATACCCATGGCTAGATTCAATTGGTCGCATATGTCCAGATAGTTTGCTAAATTTTCACTACTGTTGAATTTTTTGAAAATTTTGTGAGCTTTCTGTTTTCGATTTTTTAAATTTTTGATTTGTCTGTTAAACCAGACTGGATCACTCGTATTTCGGTGACGTCGTTTTTTCTTCAAAGGTATTTCTTGCAAAATTATTTCCGATAAAATTTTATAAAAAATGTCTACAGCAGTTTCGACATTTCCTTCATTCTTGAAAATTTCCTGCCAGTTTACATTGTTTAGTTTGCTTCTGATATTCGCATAATTAGCTAGTCTGTATTCAAAGACTTCTTCATATTCACAGTCGTTGGGTCTTTGATATTCATGTATAAATAAAGAATATTCGATTGCCGTGTGACGCATTTCATTTTTCCATAATGGGTTCAGCGATTCAGTCACACAGAAATCTTCTTGAATATTCGTGAGCAAGAAGTCCAAAAAACAATTTTCTTCATTTCTGATGTGGTTTACTTGATTAAGTCCAAGTTTTGCGATTTCGTCGAATATGAATTGCAAAAAAATATTCTCCCCAACGACTGGGAGTAAGATATTTTCATTTTCGGAGTCTAGAATGAAGTCAGCGTTGCGTTGATTAAAGTCCCCATAGATGTGAACTTTCACTTCAGGAGGAAGTTCAGATAAAATTTTTTCTGCACATTCGAAAAACTTTTCATATGTATTTTTATTAGCATTATATGGTGGAAAATACACAGAGGCAAATACGTGTGTTTCACCTGCTATATGAGATTTCACCCAAACATGCTCAAATTCATTAAATTTTGATGAGAGAATTATTTCTGAGTTGAATTTTGCAGAGACGGCTACGAGGACTCCACCGCCTGACTTCTTTCCAGACTCAAGAAGATTCCTATCATTTCTGAATACGTTATACGCACTTCCGAAAATTTCTTCACTTTTTACACTTTCATCCCAGCTAGTTTCAGTTGCCAGAATAATCGAAAAGGATGTACCAAGAAGATTTTTACCACAGCAGTGTGTAGCTACTAAAATTTAGTTCATAGTACAAAATTCATCACTCAACGCACTCATTTATTCCTATTTAGACTTTTACAAAATTTATTTGTACCATTTATTTACCAAATTTTTGAAAATCTTAACTTCTTAATTTTTCAACTTGAAGCGTGGGACACTTTTAATTTTATTTCTAGGTAGCCTCATGATTTTTACTACTACAGCAGCAACACCAACATGTTCGATTACAATATAAGGAAATGAGTTATTGGCTGGTCCGCACGAAATTTATGTCCTGCATTACACGAATATGGTGTAATGAGAGCAAATGTTGCCAACAATGTATGAAATGTATGTTCAATGTACGAAAACTGTGTTTAAAAATAGAGTGCAGAAAACGTCTCTGGTCATGGTATAATGACCAGTGGTTGGTTGTAGTGAACGTTGTCGTATTAGAGGTCATGCGTGGATGATATTGGAAATTGCACCATAAAACCAGAAAACTTCCCGGCCTATTGATCCTAAGTGAGCATAAATTAAGGACTCAGCAGTGTTGTCCAATGTCGTCAGCATAACGAAGGTAGTCAAATTTGATGATAAAAGGTTTATGATGAGCGGCAAGTTTTAATTTTTTTTATAATTCAAACAAACTCAATTATGTCAGTATTACTTGTTATTGTCAGTAATTCATGTAATCGACACACAATGATTGTATGCGTCATAGCAATCTCTTGTTCAGAGGAAACGTAAGAATTCATGTCAGCAATTAATTCCCATGCAAGCAAAGCATAGGTGTAGTCATGGGGGGAGGGGGTGGTCTGGCTACGACCTTCCTAAGTGTTGATTTTATTTTTTAGATTTTAATGTGTTTCAATTTATTTTTATTTATTTTAAATGTTTATCAGATTGCCGCTTTGTCTCAATAAAAAAGCCAAATTTCGCGAAGCTACCTCGATTTTGTGACAAGTTGTTGCAAAAAAACGCAAAAAGTGAACATCGATGAGAATTATATTTTTAAATAGTAATGACTATAAATTTCATTACATTCTTTTCCCTTTATTTTCAATGGAAAATGTTTATTTGAGCTATTCATATTACGAATATGGTTCATGACACAAAGATGCTCGGGACTAGCATACATGCTATTTGTGTAAAAAGCGGTGATCCCAAATTAAGATAATACCGGTGCCGGCCGGCCGAATGCAGGTCAAATTAGGAAAGGGTAGGAATGTGAATGTGATACTCGTTTTATTGGAATCCGAGACCACCTCTGCACTTCCACGAAAAATCACTAGGATATTGGATAACAGGATTGGGTATTAAAATATTAGTAGAGGTTAGGCTTGTAAGATGGAACAGTTCCACTTTTGACATTCACAGCGACAACAGTCTCGCGCTGTTAAGTGTTAACCTCATTTTTTTTTCTATTCTTCATTTGCTTTTGTAGTGAATACACTTATTCGATTTAGCTCTTACAGGTTTCAATGTTCGAAAGTGTTGGAATAATTAAAAAAGCAATTATTTCTTGTGCTTAATAAGTGGAAATTTCCCATCGATATCAAAAGATTAACATTTGTGTTTGCTAGTATTTTTTATGTATTTTTATGATCCAAATGCATTTCCAAACAAATCGTAAAGTGAAACAATTTTTTGATGTTTTGTGTTTATGGCGTCATGTTTGTAAGATGGAACACTGTTAGGCTTGTAAGATGGAACACATTTTTTTTTCGTTTTAAAACATATACAGGTATACCTCGATAGTACGTACCCTCGATAGTACGTACCCTCGATAGTACGCACCCTCGATAGTACGTACATTTTGCCTCGATAATACGTACCCTCGATAGTACGTACATATGATTCGATAGTACGTATAGCCACGAGCCTAGATTTTAACCCTTCTTACAAATTCACCCTTCAAACAGGTTGCGGCGGTAGGACATTATTTTATTAAATATTTGTAACGGCCTTACCAGAATAAAAATAACTATACAATTACAATACAATGATATAACATTAAAGTCTATTGCCGAATATCGAAAACCATGAATCTTATTGTTCACGTATTAGATAAATGAAACATGCATATTGTCATTACAGTAGATCTACTATTCCCCCTATATGCTAGAATTTTCAACAATTGCAAAACAGTACAATCAATAGTAGATAATTGACTCAGATTTGTTCGGGAAAAAATGATTTTTTCCATAGCTAAGATACATAACAACCCCCTTATTCTATTGTCGATGCCTCAATCTATATAATAAAAATGAGTTGGGGTTTCCTTTGTCACGATTTAACTCGCGAGTGGAAAGACCGATCGCCGTGAAATTTTGTTTGCAGAGATTTTTGGGGCCGGAGAATAATTTTATGATGGTTTGAGACCCCTCCCTTCTCTGGAAAGGGGGGCTCCCATACATATGAAACACAAATTTCTACACAACTCGAGAACTAATCAAGCAAAAGAAACCAAATTTAGCATGTGTGAGTTTTTGAAGGCAAAAAAGGTTTTTATGGTAGCTTGAGAACCCTCCCCGTCATAAAAGGGGGGGCTCCCATACAAATAAAACACAATATTCTGCATAACTCGGGAACTAATCAAGCAAACGGAACGAAATTTAGCATGTGGTGATTTAAGACAAAAAATGTTTCTATGTTGGTTTAAGACCCCTTCCCATCCTAGAGAGGGGGGGGGAGGGCTCCGAAACAAATGAAATACACTATTCTGCATGACTCGAGAACTAATCAAGGAAATGGAACCAAATTTAGTATGTGGTGGTTTTTGAAGACAAAAAATTGTTCTATGTTGATTTGAGACCCCTCTCCTTTCTAAAAGGGGGGAACCTATTCAAATGAAACGCAAATCCTTGCATAACTCGAGAACTAATAAGAGAAATTGAACCAAATTTCGCATGTGGAAGTTTTTGAAGGAGGTAAATGTTTCTATGGTGATTTGAGACTCTTCCGTCATATTAGAAGGAAGGGGGGAGGGGGTGCTCTCAAACAAATGGAACCCAAATTTCTGCATAACTCGAGAAATAATTAAGCAAATGGAACCAAATTTGGAATGGACGAGTTTTTTAAGGCATTAAATGTTTTTATGGTGGTTAAAAGCCCCTCCTCCCTCTAAAAAGAGGGGGTTCTCTTACAAATGAAACAAATTTCACTGAGAACTATACCTACTGCTTTGCAAATTTGTATTCCGTGGTTTTTGGGTCCGGGAAAGCATCTTATGATAGTTCGAGCGCTTCTAGAAAGGGTGGGATCCCATGCAAATGAAAAACAAATTCCTGCATAACTCGAGAACTAATCAAGCAAATGGAACCAAAATTGGTATGGGTGGGGTTTTGAAGGCAAGAAAGGTTTTTGTGGTGACCTCTCCTCACTCTGAATAGGGAGGCTACCATACATACGAAACACAAATTTAAACCAAACATGAGAACTATCCCTACCGCTATGCAAATTTGTATGCAGGGGTTTTTGGGTTCGGAAAAGGATCTTATTATAGTTCGACACCCCTCCCGCCTTTAGAAAGGGTGGCTCCCATGCAAATGAAAAACTATTTTCTGCATAACTCAAGAACTAATCAAACAAATGGAACCAAATTTAGCATGTGTGAGGTTTTAAAGGCAAAAAAGGTTTCTATGATGGTTTCAGATTCCTTTTCGCCCTGAAAGGGGGGGCTCCTATACAAATGAAATACAATAATCTGTATAACTCGAGAACTAATCAAGCAAATTGAACCAAATCTGGCACGTGGAGGTTTTTGTAGATGAATACTGTTTCAATGCTAATTTGAGACCCCTCCCTTTTCTGAAGGGCGAGGGGAGGGGGGGGGGGGCTTCCATACAAATGAAACACAAATTTATGCATAACTCGAGAACTAATCCAGCAAATGGAACCAAATTTGGCATATGGAGGTTTTTGAAGTAGAGACATATTTCTATGGTGGTTTAAGGCCACTCTGTCCTCTTAATGAGGGGGGTCCCATAGAAATGGAACGCAATTTTCTGCATAACTCGAGAACTAATAAAGCATATGGAATCAAATTTGGCATGTGGATTTTTTTGAAGGTCAGACATATTTCTATGGTGGTTTGAGACATCTTTGCCCTCTGTAAGGGTGGGGGGAGGTCTCTTATACAAATGAAACGAAATTTTCTGCATAACTCGAGAACTATTCAAGTAAATGAAACCACATTGGAAACAGGATTTTTATTTATATTAAAATGGATTTCTGTCTGACTGTCTGTCTGACCGATCGGAGTGAAAATATGTATGCAGGTATTTTTGTGGCTGGGGAAGTTTCTTATGATTGTTTGAGACCGCTTTCCCCTTCCGGCTCGCATACAAATGAAACACAAATTTCTGCATAGCTTGAGAACTAATCAAGCAAATGGAATCAAAAATGGTATGTGGGGTTTTTTGAATGCAAGAAATGTTTCTATGGTGAATTCAAACACAAATGTCAACCAATCCTGAGAATTACCCAGGTAACTAAGCCACAAACTTTGTATTGTCTGGGTAAGAAGAATGTTCTGATAGAAGTTTGAACTCCTTATTACTCAAAAAAAAAACTCATTAAAAAAAAGCGTCAGTTCTATGTAATGTTCATTCATTTAGTTGCAGGCGTAGCAACGCTCGCACCGGGATCAGCTAGTCTATCTATATAAATAAAAATGAGTTGGGGTTCCTTTGTCACGATTTAACTCGCGAGCGGTAGGGCCGTTTGGCATGAAAATTTGTATGCAGGGGTTTTTGAGGCTGGGCAATATTTTTAAGATAGTAAGAGACCCCTCCCTCTTCTGAAAGGGGGGGCTCCCATACAAATGAAACACATTTTTCTGTACAACTCGAGAACTGATCAAGCAAAGGAACCCAAATTTAGCATGTGGAAGTTTTTGGAGGCAAAAAATGTTTTTATGGAAGTTTGAAACCCCTCCCCTCTCTAGAAAGGGAGGCTCCTATACAAATGAAACAGAAGTTTCTGCATATATCAAGAACTAATCAAGCAAATGGAACCAAATTTGGCATGTGGGGTTTTCTGGTGGCGAACAATGTTTTTATGGTAGTTTGAGACCCCTCCCCTCTCCTAGAAGGGATGCTGTCAAACAAATGAAACTGAAATTTCTTAATAATAACTCTAGATCTAATAAAGCAAATGGAACCAAATTTGACTTGCGGGGATTTTAAAGGCAATAAATGTTTCTACGGTAGTTTGAGACCCCTTCTCCCTCTCTGGTGGGGGGGGGGGGGCTCCATACAAATGAAATACAAGTTTCTGCATAACTCTAGAACTAATCAAGTAAATGTAACCAAATTTGACAGGTAGAGGTTTTTGAAGGCAATAAATGTTTCTACGGTAGAAATGTTTTTAAATTAACTCGAGACCCCTCCGCTCTCTGTAAGAGGGGGGCTCTCATACTAATGAAACACAAATTTGTGCAAACTCATGAGCTAATCAAGCATAATGAACCAAATTTGGCATGTGGAGGTTTTTGGAGGAGAGAAATGTTTCTATGGAAGTTTGAGACTCCTCCGCCATCTGGAAGGGGGAGAGAAGGGGGTTTCCATACAAAAACAACACCAATTTTTGCCTAACTCGATAACTAACCAAGTAAATGGAACCAAATTTGGCATATGGAGGTTTTCGAAAGCAAGAAATGTTTCTATTGTGGTTTGAGACTCCTCTGCTTACTGAAAGAGGGGTCTCTCATATAAATGAAATACGAATTTCTGCATAACTCGAGAACAAATCAAGCAAATGGAACCAAATTTGGCATGTGGAGGTTTTTGAAGGAAATAAATGTTTTTAAGGTGGTTTGAGACCCCTCCGCCTTCTGGAAGAAGAGACTCCCATAAAAATGAAACATAATTTTTAACATATCTCGAGAGCCAATGAAGCAAATGAAACCAAATTCGGCATGTTAAGGTTTTTGGAGGCAAGAAATGTTTCTATGGCACTTCACCACCCCTCACTTTAAATGGGGGGGCTCCCATACAAATAAAAAGCAAATTTCTGCATAACTCGAGAACTAATCAAGTAAATGAAACCTTTTTAGCATATGGGGGTTTTTGGAAGCTAGATTTCTATATACATAAAAATGATTTTCTGTCTGTCTGTCTGTCTGTCAGACCCTTATAGATTCGAGAAGTTCTGAACCGACCAACGTGAAAATTTATATGAAGGGGTTTTTGGGGCTGGGGAAGGTTCTTATGATTGTTTGAGACCCCTGCTCTCTCAGGAAGGAAATAGATAGAAGTTTGAACTCCTGCTTATTCAAGAAAAACAACTCATTTAAAAAAAACCATAATCGTGCCAGTTATATCAAATTTTCCTTCATTTAGTTGCAAGCATAGCAGCGCACGCACCGGGTTCAGCTAGTTAACAATACATTCAATTGTAAATCTATGAGAATTTTTTTATCGAGAGGCCGCGGTTTTGATTCTTTGTGAACTCATTTATTACATTCACACTCTAGTAAGCTGGATTACCCTGCAATAAGTCACAACTGGACATGATATGTTTCACCTCTCTCTGTACCTTATAGCTCCTACTCATGCGTTTGAACAAATGTCATAGGTGTCTATTAGGGTTGTCAGGCAGGTTGTTAACTGTAGTATACAGAATATGTGTGAAGGAAATGTTAAAATGCTTTAAATGATTTTAAGAGTATTAATTTACTGTTCGATCATTCTATTTGAGTATAATCACCTTAGCATGAAACGAAATAAAACTTGTAGTAAACTATACGAAAAGCTTCTCATTTCGCAAGAGTAAACAAAACCAACGCTACGCATTGTCATGAGAGGCCGTTAGCTATAAATACCAGCTAGCTGTGCTAATCCGGTTCATTCTTGTAACGAACTTTTACAGCAACGGACCTGTAGCAGCAGCAACAGTGAAGCAACATTATCAAAGCTGAAAACTTCGCTCAAGTCACAACATTAACCAGTTGGTTTACGTAATTTTGCGTCTTCTTTGTGCGTTGTGTCACACATACACACACACACACACACACACACACACACACACACACACACACACACACACAAACACACACATTTTCCTTTCCCGTTAAGCTGATTCGATTGGTATATGATATGACAAGAAAATCATTCCTTTTGCCGAATTAACTGCCTTTATAGGACAAAATATTTATTTACATGGTTAAATTTATTATTTTATACAATTAAAGTGATTTAAAACCCACTACAGATATAAAAAACAAAAAAAAATTGTGATTCGATAGGACGTACGATTCGATAGTACGTACACTAAACGAGGCGTAGGTGTACGTACTATCGAGGTATACCTGTAAATGATATTTTTTATATTTGGAAATGTCATGGAATCAACAACAAATTCAAATATAATAATACATTTCTTGAAATTGCAATTTTCGATAAATTTCGAAAATTGGCCATAATTTTGTTTTGATGACTATAAATAATCAGTTCCGTGGGCCAACTTGAAGCCTTTTAGTTCCTCTTCCGAAAGATTATCGAAAAAATAAAAATTATACATGTAACGAGCAAAAAACGAATGGTGTTCCATCTCACAAGCCATTTTTTGAAATTGCAATTTTCGATGGGTTTTGAAAATAGGCCATAACTTTTTTTTTATGACTATAAATTATCAACTCTCTGGATTTGGAGCCTATTGATTCTTATATATATAATTTTTATTTTTTCGCAGATCCAAAGACATCTTTCGAAAGAAGAACTAAAAGGCTCCAAATCCAGAGAAAAGGCTCCAAATTATATATGTTACGAGCAAAAGACGGATCGTGTTCTATCTTACAAGCCTTTTTTATACAGGTTTCTGATTTTAACTGATTTGAATCAACAGTAAGGGTATTATTCACGCTACTCACAAAATGTGATGGTGGTTTTTCATTGGAAAAACAAGGTGATTTTATAAAATGTTAGAAATCCGATTTGAACCCATTTAAACCAATAATGAGGATGCTGTTGGAGTCACTCATAAAATGTGATAGAAGTTTACTTACTCCAGGATATGGTGGCACGGCTAGCAAGCCGGACTAATATTATGAATCACAATTAATTTTGATCCCCATCCCACCACCACCGCGACAAACCACCACCAATCTCACCGGGAAGCATTTTTGTTGTTTTTTTTCTATGCTCACTCGATCACTCGAATCGCCGAATTATAGTAACCGAAACAATAGCTAAAAGGTGCGTAATAAAGCATCGCCACAACCATTCACATCCGATGCTCGAAGCAAACTCTTTCTTCGTAAATTTTAATTTTTAACAACAGTACCCAGCAAACTATTTCGCTACTGTAACTCATATCTGTATCAATCAAGTAGAAGCTTCTATAGAACATTTAAAATTGTGGTTGAGGGATTTGGTAAAAACAAGTGTCTGTAGATGCATTTCGTGCCTTCTGACAACTTAATGTTTCTATTGATGTCCAGGTTTATCAGTTTAGCACCAACCGGGGTCCTATACCCACTGATTTCATTTTCTCCAATCCGCTTAACCAACCAATGCTTTATTGGGCAGATTACTATAATTTGCGATAACTCAATGTAGAGGTGTTTCAATTTTGGGATATCGGCAGGCCTGCCCCAGGCCTGGAAACCCACCTGGTACATCATAGCAAGATGAAGCGTGCCAGAAGATTCATTGAGCTACCTTACCTTACCTTATGAGGTATGAAAATGCTTTGCGCGATGGGTGCCGCGTTTGCTTGCAATGGACCAAAAACGCATTTGTTTTACAACCTCTCAGGAGAATTTGAGCAAGTATACAGGCAATCCGAAGGAGTTTGTGCGCCGATTCATAACCAAACCATGGATGAAACTTGAATCCATTTCTACACACCGGAGTCATCGCAGCGGGCAAAACAGTGGGTTTCACCGCGTGAAAGTGAAGCAACAATCGGCGGGAAAGGTTATGGCCTCCGTATGTTGGGATGTGCAAGGTGTAATATTCATCGACTATCTTGAAAAAGGTAAAACCATAACAGGCGCATATTATGCAGCGTTATTGGATCGTTTGAAGGATGAAGTCTAGAAAAAACGGCCGCATTTGCAGAGAAAAGATGTGCTCTATCATTACGACAATGCGCCTGCTCATTCATCCTCAATTGCTCAAGCAAAATTGAATGAAATTCGGTATGAATTGGTTCCCCATCCACCGTATTCACCAGACTTGGCCCCCAGTGACTTCTATTTGTTCCCAAACCAGAAGAGATGGCTCACCAGTAAGCGATTTTACTCAAACGATAAGCTCATAGCTGAAACCGATGGCTGTTTTGCAGGACTTCCGAAGGAGTACTATTTGGGTGGGATAAAAAAAATTAGAAAATCACTGGACTCGCTTTATCGACCTAAGAGGAGAGTATTAGGAGAAATAATACCGAATTTGGCACAATTAACACAATTAACCCTTTGTATTAATGATAGCATATAAGGTTTAAATGTTGATTACATAGCAGGAGCACCTAGGATAATATATGAATCTTAAATAATGTTAAATTGGGAATAAATAAAGAGATAAAAAAAAGGTTTTCGTGTTTGTTATTAAAGGGACTTTTCAGGCAACCAAGTAAATGACGATGAGAGAAACATAACCGCGCGCACTCTTTCGTCTGTCAAGGGGATCCTCTTCCCCTTGCCTATACCACACTGGGCTAGCTAGGCAAGAGATTGTGTACTCGATCGGATCTCAAGTAACATGGCCAAAACCATCCAGCTTTATTATGTTTTATTAAAGATTGATTAATGCCACTGGAAATCAATTTGGTTTTATTATGGTACCAAGAGGTGCCAATAGGTTTTAGATTTATGTCAGGTTTCTGAGCACCTACACAGCTTCTTTACAACGGCTTTGAAACTTTGTCTTCTGAAATTCCATTTACTCGTATCAAAGGTTTTATTTTGATTTTATGAACTCGTAAAATGCTGTTTTGAAATGCCGTTTCAGGACTCCTTCATATTATCTTGTTATGGTCAGTTAAAAAGAATTTTGAAACCATTTTGCCTTCAGTAAATGCATTAAACGGCTAATTGGCATTGAGGAGAGTCACCAAATGACCAAATAGTTTTATAGTAGCCATTGCGAAGATAAATTGGCATTTTGGAAAAACTGTGATTTCTTTTAATTGCCATATCGCAATACAGGAAGTCAGTGAAATGTGTCAAAATACACCATATATTAAATGTAATGCAAATGAACTGTAGATGGGACTCCGATTTCAGCATTCTTTAATATAACATGATTGAATTCCATTTATTTTCATGAAATCCATGATTAATTCATCGAATATATATTTGTTTCAACTTTATTTTGTTGCTGTAAACTCACATAATTTCCGAGGCGCATTAATTTTCAGCTTTTATCGTGCCAATATTCACGATGAAATTAAATGTGCATTTGATTTGGAGTCTGATTCGCTACATAAAACTCATTTTGTTTTAGATATTTTGCAATCAAACAAAATCTCCCGCAACAATAGAACTTTTGTCTTAGTTATTATTTACTGTTGAATGAATCACAAGAGCAGAGAATCGAACAAAGCAGAACAACAAAAACCAACCACGAAATCACAGTGAAGTTTGATAGCTGTGGCCATTTGGCCCTATGCCGATTTTTATGGCAGCCAATAGGTTTTGTGAAGGTTCTCAAGTGGTCATAACATCTTTCACTAGAACATTTCCAAAATTTTTGCTGTCTTATAAAAGTTTTATTAATTTGTTTCCACAACCGTCTAGAGTGGGCCACTTTGTACACATTTCGGCTTTAAAGATTCAAAGAGGATGTGTTGGTGGACAAAACGGTTTTGAATGTAGTTTTATCAACAAAACCGGGAGGAGTGCTACACGGCTGGAATAAAACTAAAATTATTACTTGGGATACCTACGCTCAAGTTTTGTTTTTAAGATCATTTATTTCTACAGAGCCAAGTTTTCATATATATGAATTATCGTAAAACTAATGTTAAGGGGATATAACCGATTTCTCGCGGCCATCTCGAGGTTAATAGGAATAACAATTTAACGGATAGGACACTAGACGGGAATTTAAAGTATGGTTTACTTCACACATTTATTTTAAATTCTAAAATGTCAAAAAACTTTAAACTATATAACTTTTGGCTTCTTTTGACATGAAAATTTTTGAGAAAGAAAAAAAACATACAAACACCAAACACCAAACATCTTCCCTGAAGAACTCTGGTAGTCTCTATAAAACTCTGCTAGTTGCCTCGCAGGACTACTGCAATTATGCTTTAAGGCATCTTATGTGTTTGGTTTTATAAACATCGGATGTGTTGGTTAGAAATCCGGATTTATACACTATTCTTACATTGGCAGCACAGTAATTGAGACAAATTGGTCCATGTTACATCATGACACGATATCTTGCAATCTTGAATGTTAAGCACTATACTGCTCTATTGCTGCCCAACACACTGAAATGTTATGTTTATTTCACAGGTGGAATTAACAAAGTGGCATACCAATGTGATCAATGTAACGCTTCAAACAATCATGGGTTTGTACTGTGTTCAACAAAAAACAAAATCCCCCCCATGAGTCATTTGAACATTTTTTTTTCTGAGAACTACGTCTACTGAACTGCATTATTGCATGCAACCCTTGTAATGATATTGTTTCAATGGCGCCAAATTTTTACCGCAAATGTATATACCTTTTACGGGAAACAATTTCTGAAAACATATCCTTAAAAATTCATTACCTTCCAAGAAACCACTTTCACCACTCAGACGGTTCATATCACAGAAAGCAAAGTTAGCTACAGCTAGATGTACTCATAACAGTCGTCAATTTCAACCACCCATCAGTGTCGCGACGGTTTGTCGGCGTATGCCTTCCTTGTAACTCGTGTGTTTGATAATTTTCCCCGTCATAAGCCGACCACCCCAGGGAATGTATCAATTACAGAATTCAAGACTGAATGCAGTTGCAATCCGTTTGTTGCCTACCATCCAAACTTCGTGTAATGATAATGTTCAATGTTAGGCTTCGGGCAACTGCCTCTAGTCGAGAATAATACATAAGTTGAGGTTTTTCACATTACGTAATTTGGATATTAGGCATGCTACAAAGACCTATGAAAACAGTGCTTCTCAATGATTTTTAAATGATAAGATTGCAAATAAGAACAAGATATTGTAAAATGTGAATTTTACTGGAAACACCTATAAACAGCAAAAAATAATGAAAGTTACAAGTGATTCAAAACGCTTGGATAGTAGAATATATCGATATGAGCCGTTGCTTTGGAAACTTTTGAATGAAAAATTGTGCACAAAACAATGTTCATTAAAACTTACATTAGTACACTTTCCCAAAATATTAAATCACAGTGCGCTCGATCTCCAATGTTTAATGTTTAATGTATAATAATACGAATTTACATGATCGTGTTGATATAAATCTTCTGATGTAGAAGGAGATGTTCGCTCATCACCATGAGGCACCAAGAGTGAACATTAATGTTTTTGGCTAGAATGAAAGATATGAAGAGAAAGTTTTGATAGTTCCGCTAGTGTGCGGCAGGCTTGGAAATATAACAGATGTTTTTTTAGGAAATTGAGCGAAAAGAGCATGTGTACAGTGGTACTCGAACCAACGACATTTTTGCCTAACATCCCACTGCGGGGTAGGTCGAAGCACGGACTAAGTCCGCTACTGCAACAGGCAAAAATGGCCGGTTGGAAGACGCTCATGTACCATTGTGGCTTGTATAGTTATTCTAGCGATCTATTGTGTGCACTCTGTTAATTGATGCGCACATGGGAGAGGAACTCTCTCCTTTTTTGGGTTTGTTTTGATTCGCAACGACTTGTGTTTTCTTGAGGTTTCTCTTTACAATTGCCCAATATTTCTCAATTGGTCCAAGTTCCGGCGAGTTTGCAGCGTGTCAGCCAAATTTCCGTAGTGGCAAAAAGCGAGGTTTGGCCAAACCAGCACGGAACAACAATGTTCTTCAAGAAAGACAATAAGCGTTTTTGCAAGCATATCATGGAACTTTAACGGAACGATGTTTAGCCCATAGCTGCAAATCGCCTGCCAAACAAAGTTTTTCAACTTTGTCATTTTTTCTCCTAAAACTTATCTTGAAAAATTCTCTATGGCCATTGTTTCATCAAACATCTCCTCGCCTGGATGCGATATTATAAAATTCAATCTTCTGAAAAATCTCCCATATATCGCAAAAAGACGTTTGATGGACTTATTCAATTCCTTACTTCGAAACAATATTGTACCGCCTGATTGAAGACAGGTCAAAATCATAGCTATTCAAAAACCTGGCAAACTAGCGTCTGATCATAACTCATAACGTCCGACTGCTATGCTTTCGTGCATTAGAAAATTCTTGGAGAAAATGATCCGTTGTAGGCTCGATCACTGTGTCGAATCAAATAACTTGCTATGAAACACACAGTTTGGGTTCCGTAAGAGCAACTGAACAAATAATTGTCTAGTACCGCTTTCAACTGGCCTTTGCGCTCAAGGAGCAACTGGCTTCAGTATTCCTGGACATTAAGAGGACTTTTTATTCAGTTTCCATTGAAATCCTTTCAGAAAATTTGCAGAGATGTGGACTTCCCGGAATTTTAAATATTTTATTGTACAATTTGTTATCAGAAAAGTAAATGAACTTTTCACTTGGACAACTGTCAACTTCCAGAACTAGTTACATGGGCTGTTATCAGAAAAGTAAATGAACTTTTCACTTGGACAACTGTCAACTTCCAGAACTAGTTACATGGGCCTGCAAGGCTTTTACGTCAAATATATTGACAATTGTTTGGTAGAACAATGCACGCTTAGACAACTTGCTAACAACAGTGTAGTTTCTATAAGAGGATCACATGACGCCACATTGCAAGGACCATTGCAAAATTCCCTAGATAACCTTTCTTTTTGAGCTAGGAATCTAGAGATCGAATTCTCACCGCAGTAGTGTTTACTCGAAATCGGTACCCAGCCCAACTGCAGCTTAATCTTTGCCAAGAATGCCAAAAATGCCAAGAAAGGATCAATTTTCTCCGTTCCATTTACGGGCACATGGTGGGGTGCTCATCCGGGAGACCTCATAACTCTTTATAAACAACTTTTCTCTCTGTTCTACAGTATGGATCTTTTTGCTTTCCCTTCGCAAGAAAAAGTCACCTTATAAAATTGGAACGAATTCAATGTCGTTGTCTGCGTTCTGCTCGTGGCTGTATGCACTCAACGCATAATATGAGTTTCGAAGTTCTGGTAGGAGTAAAACAGAATATTAATCAAACATGGAGTAAAGAACGTATTTGTAATAGAAAATCCCAGGCAATGAGAAAGTGGACTCGCTCGCAAAGGTGGGCGCCCAGGACGGCGAATTACATGAAAGAGAAATTTAACATGATGAATTTTACAATTTAGTACTTCCGATTGAGACACCGGAAATCTAGGGCGACTATTACATTCCATCATTCCTAGTATTCCTAGTTTTCCTTAGTATTTTCCATTTAATTCCAACAACCTTTGCTTATCTTGACAGATTCGCGTATTTCGTCTACAATGTGCAGACATCTTCAGTGTCTCGTACTAATAAGTCGAGTTATTAGTGCGAGACACTGAAGAAGTCTTCACATTGTAGACAAAATACGCGTATCTGTCAAGATAAGCAAAGGTAGTTGGAATTAAATGGAAAATACTAATTTTTCTTTTAATTTCTAGTTAAAATCAGATCGTTCGCGAGTAAAAGGACAATGAATTCTATGTAGATAATTCAATCAGCTCAATTTGAACAGTTCAATGACACGGTACTTATTAGTTTGTAAACTATTTATCAAGAAACAGGGTGCAAACAACAGATTTCAGGTATAAAAACAGCAGTTACAAATAAATGTTCTCTTGTGTCCTCTGCCTATGGGTGGAGAATGACAGCAAAGCAAGAGAAGCAAAACAGTAGTTCAATACGATAAATTTCAATTGAAATAGCTATAAATGTACACGGTTGTGTAAATTTGTATGAATATGCATTGGAAACTGGGTATACTGTGATTTGATATATTTGCAACGTTCAATGTTTATCAATGTTCCAGTTTTGTACACGGGTTTCAATTAAAAATTAAAAAACGCAATTCTTTACAATGGTATAGTTTTACTATACAAACGTTTTACATCGCATATAATTGTGATATATTTTTGCTTTGTTGTTTTACGATGATCCGTTTTTGGTGTTGTGATTTTTTTTTTCAAAGAACTGATGTTCGGGAAAATAAAATAAAAATGATTTGGAGTTTGATGGAAGAACTTACAACTTTGATTTTTTTACAAGTTATTTTTTAATTTATCTATCTATAGACTCTATGCGTGCACAAAACTTCATATAAATCTGACACCCTTCGGCCGAAACCAGTACGATGTTTAAAAAAAATCCTCATCTCGCTTACTGGATGGTAAAAAACTACTGGTATTTTGAGGTCAAGTCAATTTGCTAGTCGCACACCCAATTGAATTCTGCAGTATACTTACTTGCTTACTATTTCTGCTCTAAAATCAGATTCCGAACACACCAAATATTAAAATCAAGCTCCATTACAATGGTTAGCTCAACATCTTCCAGCAAAATCATGTTCTACTGAGTGGTTAAAACATGAATTCTGTAGATAGCGTTGTTACATAATAAACGACAAACAGTTTCTTTAAAAACTGATTTTTAATTACGAGTTCCAACGATGATTTCATAATCCAAATAACAAAATGTTTTTAATTATCCGTTTCTACACGGAGACAAATCCGTTTCTGTTTTTATGAATAAAAAATCATGAAACTAACTCTTATCTGATTTTATGAATTCATATTTCTTATTCATGCTTTCAGGAATAAAATGACCGATGCGAGTCATGAAGTTTGGAAGAATTGTTTTGCCTCTAATCTTTAGTTGTGTAATCATCTTCATAAATCAAGAATCTATTCGAGAATAACAATAGTGTAGTAAGTACATCCACCAGGTCCTATCACCCTCTTTACATGCACACTAGGGTCGAATCCCGATGTTGGATTTTTTTTTGTTTACATTCAGAGTCGATAAAGTAGATTTGCCAGATTCATGAATAATGTTTTTAGTATCAGGAATTCAGCTCATGGTTTTAACCCGATCAAATCATGATTTCATTGCGGTTGAGAAATAGTTCATGATATCAGGAATATTGTTCTTGGTGTATATTCATAACACAAAAACACAACATATGCATGAAATCATGACCTGTTTTTCTCATTTCGAAGAACAAATTATTTCTCGTGTAAGCTTGCGCAACCTAGTTTGATGAATTCGCCAAATCTTGTGAAACTTTTAATGTTACGCTGGCATATTAACAGGAAATTTGCTTTTTGTATATTCGTTTTCTTCTTAATCTGCTGTGACTACTTTGACTTTTAATGCTTCTAAGACTTCTACGCTTTCAGTTCATCATCTTTTATTTTTATTTTCAAAGCTTCTAAGACTGTTTTAGGTCCACTAAATTCATCATGTTTTTTTTTTTGCTGGTTTGCTGGCATTAACGTCGGGTCAATTTGATGGAAGTGCAGCAAACATTATTTTCCTGCAATAATACCATGTTTGAGGAAATTCAGAATTTACAACATGTGTAAATCTTGTTATTTTTACAAAAAAGAGTGTGATATTTTAGATGTGGTTGACTGAATCCATTTTATTATGATACTAGCTGATCCCGTTGCGAGCGTTGCTACGCCTGCAACTAAATGAATGAACATTAAATAGAACTGACGCTTTTTTTTTAATGCGTTTTTTTTTTTGAGTAATAAGGAGTTCAAACTTCTATCAGAACATTCTTCTTACCCAGACAATACACAGTTTGTGGCTTAGTTACCTGGATAATTCTCAGGATTGGTTGAAATTTGTGCTTGAATTCACCCTAGAAACATTTCTTGCATTCAAAAAAATCCCGCATACCATTTTTGATTCCATTTGCTTGATTAGTTCTCAAGCTATGCAGAAATTTGTGTTTCATTTGTATGCAAGCCGAAAGGGGGAAGCGGTCTCAAACAATCATAAGAACCTTCTCCAGCCCCAAAAATACCTGCATACATATTTTCACTCCGATCGGTCAGACAGACAGTCAGACAGAAATCCATTTTGATATAAATAAAAATCCTGTTTCCAATAACCCCCACATGCCAAATATGGTTTCATTTACTTGAATAGTTCTCGAGTTATGCAGAAAATTGCGTTTCATTTGTATGAGAGCCCCCCCCCCCTTTCAGAGGGCAAAGGGGTTTCAAACCACCATAGAAATATGTTTGACCTTCAAAAAAATCCATATGCCAAATTTGATTCCCTTTGCTTTATTAGTTCTCGAGTTATGCAGAAATTTGCGTTTCATTTATTTGAGAGCCCCCCCCCCCTCCCCTCTTCAGAATGCGGAAGAGTCTCAATGACCATAAAAACATTTCTCTCCTTAAAAAACCTCCATACGCCAAATTTGGTTCCATTTGCTGGATTAGTTCTCGAGTTATGCATAAATTTGTGTTTCATTTGCATGGGAACCCCCCCACCCCCTTCAGAAAAGGGAAGGGTCTCAAATTAGCATTGAAACAGTATTCATCTACAAAAACCTCCACATGCCAGATTTGGTTCAATTTGCTTGATTAGTTCTCGAGTTATACAGAATATTGTATTTCATTTGTATAGGAGCCCCCCCTTTCAGGGCCAAGAGGAATCTGAAACCATCATAGAAACCTTTCTTGCTTTTAAAACCTCACACATGCTAAATGTAGTTTCTTTTACTTGGGGTCTCAAACCATCGTAGAAACATTTCTTAGCTACAAAACCTCCACATGCCATATTTGGTTCCATTTGTTTGATTAGTTCTTGAGTTATGCAGAAAATAGTTTTTCATTTGCATGGGAGCCCCCCTTTCTAAAGGCGGGAGGGGTGTCGAACTATAATAAGATCCTTTCCCTGACCCAAAACCCCTGCATACAAATTTGCATAGCGGTAGGGATAGTTCTCATGTTTGGTTTGAATTTGTGTTTCGTATGTATGGTAGCCCCCTATTCAGAGTGAGGAGAGGTCTTAAATTACCTTAAAAACTCACCCATACCAATTTTGGTTCCATTTGCTTGATTAGATCTCGGGTTATGCAGGAATTTGTTTTTCATTTGCATGGGATCCCACCCTTTCTAGAAGCGGGAAGGCTCTCGAACTATCATAAGATGCTTTCCCGGACCCAAAAACCACTGAATACAAATTTGCAAAGCAGTAGGTATAGTTCTCATGTTTGGTTGAAATTTGTTTCATTTGTATGAGAGCCCCCTTTTTAGAAGGAGGAGGGGCTTTGAATCACCATAAAAACATTTCATGCCTTAAAAAACTCGTCCATTCCAAATTTGGTTCCATTTGCTTGATTATTTCTCGAGTTATGCAGAAATTTGGGTTCCATTTGTTTGAGAGCATCCCCTCCCCCCTTCCTCCTCATATGACGGAAGAGTCTCAAATTACCATAGAAACATTTCCCTCCTTCAAAAACTTCCACATGCGAAATTTGGTTCCATTTCTCTTATTAGTTCTCGAGTTATGCAAGGATTTGCGTTTCATTTGAATAGGTTCTACCCCGTTCAGAAAGAGGAGGGGTCTCAAATCAACATAGAAACATTTTTTGCCTTTTAAAACCACCACATGCTAAATTTCGTACCGTTTGCTTGATTAGTTCCCGAGTTATGCAGAATATTCTGTTTTATTTGTATGGGAGAACCCCCTTTTTATGACGGGGAGGGTTCTCAAGCTACCATAAAAACCTGTTTTGCCTTCAAAAACTCACACATGCTAAATTTGGTTTCTATGGCTTGATTAGTTCTCGAGTTGTGTAGAAATTTGTATTTCATTTGTAAGGGAGCCCCCCTTTCCCGTGAAGGGAGGGATCTCAAAGCATCATAAAATTATTCTCCGGCCTCAAAAATCTCTGCATACAAAATTTCACGCCGATCGGTCCTTCCGCTCGCGAGTTAAATCGTGACAAAGGAAAACCCAACTCATTTTTATTATATAGATAATGATTATTCTTTGCTGTGCGTGCTAGATCAGAGCTAGGACAACTCAACCATATTGAATTTGTATGACCATACAAGTTTGATAACTCATTCGAGCTAGAAGTCATAGGCAATGTAAATTATATAAATTTTCGTTTTCTTGCGAGCTCAACTTTTTCAAAAAACCTAATTTATTTCACCACATTGACCTCCAGATCCGACAGAATAAACGATCAACTACTTTGTCAATTATTTGGATAATAAAAATATATTTTTCATGATTTTTCATATTCTTGTTCCTGAAGCAGTAAACAAAATTCCCTTCCTAAATATGAACATTTCCTTGCGGATTTGAGAGAATTTTATGAATCCACTTACAATATGCACTCCCTTCAGCATATATTCTCTTCTTTATTATAAGCATGACGAGCACTATCACTTTATATTGCGAATTAATACTACTTCCAATATGATGAGAATGCCTGCCTTTAGCAAATATGTCTATACTATTTTTAACTCACTGTTTCAGTTTATTAATAGTGAAAATATGATTTGGCTGAAATTACAAACACGTTCCTATTTTTCGTCTATGGCTATAGAATATACAAAACTGACCGCAACACGTTTGAATTAACCATACTCTAAGCCTATTGCAAGGATGATCGACGGTGTGATGATGGATACTTTTTTAAAGTAAGTTTGACAGTTTTGAAAGCGCAAAGATGCCTCTCGAGAATTTAAGCTAAAATTTAGCTGGGACAAGAACCCTGAATACAGAACCGATTATTACCCGATATTTACAGTCATACAAAGAACATAGCTTCTATTAATCAACTGTAAACTTTTCTTAGGACACTTGTGATATTCAATATTATTCTTTGTTGTGTGGCTGTGGCTGTAATGAGACTTGAAAAATTTAAAACCTGCAAGCTTTGTTTTTAATAAGCTCCCATCATTGAAAATTGAAAGCATGTGCCAATTAGTATATATATTGCTGAGTAAGCAGAACAATCATACTCTAAGCCTAGGGACGATGAGGAGAATGCCATCCAGAAAAAAAACAAAACCTAGAGCAATCCGGATACATCTACGCTATATCGAACATGTTCTAGCTTTGAGGTTGCGCGTTTAGTAAGTCCGACGAAGGAGCAAAATGCAGCACATTTGAAATGTTATCACTATCAGTGTTGATGTCATTCGTTTTGCATTATTCAGAATCTTTTCAGCTTGATATAATGTATGATGAAATTGAAGCGCTTGATAAATCCTACAACGTGTAGCAACTGAGTGTCACGAAATCAAAATAAGTGAGCATAACACTGATCACTATGCTGATATATTCTCACACTTATCAGTTTGCCACAATAAACCACAACCACAATAAATTGTGGTCACTTTATCTAACTTTGTATCTATTTTTATGTAGATAAACAAACTCTATCGCAAAACACTGGTTCATCATATTCGCACAGAATTCAATTAAGCCTGTTTACACTTTAATTTTAACAACAATACTATTGTATAAAATAGTTTTCGGTACTTTGTTTCGGATACACCAATTCATAACCAAGAATCCAATGGGAAATGTCAACCACAATCGTTGCTATTTTAGGTCCATCGTACAGAAAACTGAAATCCACTGAAATAACCATACGGCAGAACTGATTATTTACACACCAATCAGTACAGCAGTACACACATGCAATCCGGGAAGGTCTTCAACTTTCAACGAATACGTGCCATTTATTTAATTTTGCTACCAAACGCGACCACCTGCACCGATCAACTGTGTTCAAAGATTTGCAACGGAACAATCAGAAGTCGCGTGTTTGTGATGGCTCACGTTTGAAATCTTCTAGCTTTCCAGCGTCTGCGCAGTGCCTCGATGGTAACTCAAATGCATCCGAATGCCACAATACAGCCGGCGAAAAACGTAAACATTGAGTAACCCACTTCCACGCGAACTTTCGTAAATACTATGCTGTGCTGTGGATGGCAGTCTGCTAACATTCGTGCCATGTAAGTATCGTTTCCTTATCGTTTTTGCTCGGCATTTTGTATTCCGATTCGTGAGGAGCCAACATAAATACTAGCCTTTGCAAAAACTTCTGGCACATTAGCAGGAATACAACCATACGCAGCACATCGCACGCTATGTTGCACAAGAAATTCGAAAATAAATAAAACAGAAAAACAACAAATCACACGCAAGCGGCCACTTTATGCTAACCTTTGCCGGATCTCACCAAATTTATTCTCAGCCTGTCATGTACTGATAATTTCTACTTAAAAAAAAATTTATGTTATTAGTGTTCCCTGGCTACTGTGGAAGTGTTATCAACCATTCATTTAACTTTCACGGTTAACAATTGCAGAGGACTGAGACATAAATTTACATGCACTAATCATGTACAAGCAATAAGTAATGCTCCACCCTATTTTACGGAAATTCGTTCGTTAAAGAGAGCATGGACATATTTTGAAATTAGTAAATACTGAGGACTTTACCTTACAGCAATTTAGAATCTACAGAATTTGTACGCGATTGTCCAGGACATATATTTTGTTTCAAAATTAAATCTGGCCACAATATGAGCTGCTGTGAGATTTGGTTTCTGGGCCTTTTTGTACTTAAATATTTTGTGGATGATTGGTAGACTCAGTTCAACAACAACCATAACTTTCATATATTTTTTTATATAGTTACTTGTCTGAGAAAGCACCGTACAGACAGATACTATTGACTTATTCTATTTCTTAATATATACTTTGTCAACCCATTCTAAAATCGCCAGAAAATGCGGAATACTATCGAACGCTTTAGTGAAGTCGATATATGGCATCAATTTGTTGTCGTTCTTCAAGTGCGTTCACCAACAAAATATATCAGATTGCATGTAGTCGAGCACTTTTTCACAAATCCATGCTGGAATGCAGAGATAATGTGATGAACGTGTGGATATAACGAATGATGACTAAGGCTTTCAACAAGTTTCGGCAAACAACTCAAAATTTAGATGCCACGGTAGTTCTCTTTGTTGTGTGTTCTGCCCGTTTTATGAATGCAAGGAATCACAGCAATTTTCCAAGCATTCCAAGCAGCTATTTTCCAAGCACAATACCCTCCATCAAAGAACGATCAAAAAGTATTGTTCCAGGTACAGTTTGTCCCATGAAAAAATGTGAAAATCCATACCTCAGTTTCAAATAACCTTCTCCAAACGGGGACGGAATCGAGAGCATACCTTCTCAATGTATGAGTCAGTCATCGAGTTCCATGCCTTGGTAATGGAAGCTTTAAGGACGCCAACACTGGGGTGAGAACGTTCACAGGCCTTAGCCTAAACATATGCCCATATTGAGTAATCCAAAGGATTCAAGTCCTTGCTGCTAGGAGGCCAAATGTACTTTGACTACAATTCCATGTTTTGCTTCAGCCACGCTTGAGTGCTTTTTGAGGTATGACACGGTGGTCCGTGTTGTTGGAAAATGACGTGTTGGTGTGCTCCAAAGTTGTCTTTCATCCATTGCAGAACATGGACGCAACTGCCCCGAAAAGCATGACTCCGACCGGATGTTTGGTTGAAAACTTGAACGACGTGGTACATCAAGGAGTGAACGTTGGATACGGTAAACGGTAGCCAGGTCACATCCCATAGTTTTTGCAATTTGTTTTACGGGCTTTTGAGCCAGCAGCAAACTAATAATAACCTCCTTTGCGTACATTACGCATTAAAACAGTAAAAATAAAGTTTAAAGCTACCCAAAAATAAGTATTGAATACTCTCCCATTTTTTTATGGGACATACTGTACGGTGAGCGAGTAGGCACAGTTTTTCATAAACATGGGGAGAGGTGATCTGGACCAGCTCCTTTGGAAGCATTTATTCTATGCTAAGCATATCCCCTGGAGAGAAATTGAGTAGCACCAAATTCAGATCATACCGTGGCAAATTTTCCAACTACACTTGAGACGAAGGGGATCGGTTATTACTTAGCACACTTCGAAAGAATGCCGAGACCAAGTTTGCTTAATCGAGCGGAGTATCGGTTGTAATATCGTTGTACAAAACATGAAGAATTCCGTTTGTCTGCTTACGGCTTCTCACGAACAACCAATACGATCTTGCTTGATGTTTTTTTCCGTACGGTGAATGTAACAGCTGAAGCTACGTGCATTCATCGAATTGTAATTGCTCTCCTAGTCACGCAGCACAACTTTGTGATGTTCATCTTTCGACTGAAAATCTTCTCCTTTTTTCAGCATATTTCTGATCACTACTTCCGATATGTAAATTCTTCGTGCTATGGGGTGCTATATTTTTTTTTTGTTCTCGAATAAGTGCTTGCTCCGACTGATGACATCAAATTCAAATCATGTTATAAAAACGATAAACTATCCCACATGACATTACAAAATATTGAAGGACAAAGGGTAATGGACGCTTATGTCAGCCTATGGATCAAGCATTGAGTCCACCAATATAAAACACTTAGTCAGGTTATTTTCACAAATGGGTGTGCTTTCTGGACCAATGTATATTTTTTTGATTCCAGCAAAAAAAAAGTTAAAACATATTTACCTTTAATTCAAAGCATGGGCTCAGTGATTGCCTTATGATTGCCCTATTTGTTTTTTTGTTCTAATAAATTTGCAGCAAAAACATAAAACATATAATCTTCACATGGATGCATAAAAAATAGAAAAATGAAACGACAGAAGATTTTTACCGATAGGCGAAATTTTTTGTATCCATAGCTCAACATTAAGTACATTTCCCTTACTTTCATATTAACATCAGACTTTGAAGTGATAGTTTGTTCACTAGAGAAAGAAACGAAAGAAAGTATTGATAATTCCGTTAGAAAATTTAACAGAGGTCATTGACATTGAGCAAACGAACATTTTCAAAGGTAGTACAAATCAAGTTGAGCACTTTTTCTTCAAGTTATCCTATGTAGAATTGAAAACGATGGAAGTTACTATTTCTTGAATAACTCAATAAAGTGATGTCCATTTGGAATCCGAAATAATGAAATCATCTGTATCTCGGTAACGGATTGACGTAGAAATAAGTTTAATACATCAAAACAAAGGTAATTCACTTCACTTAAAAAATATCAAAATAAATCATTTGTCTTCGTTTCTAATGGAAATTCGCACGTTCTTCTTTATTCCTCCCATCAAACGCTGCACACCTCCGGAGTCAACTTCCTTGACACACTTTAATTATTGTATTTTCTATTCTCCCATGTGTGGAGTAGCGATCTTTGATGAAGTATGTTAGAAGCAGATAATTTCTCATCTCCATGCAAAGCGCTAGGAGTGAAGGCTAATTTATTGCAAGAACGAATAGACATGAAGAGAAATTGTATTGATAGTTCCGTATTGGGCAACGGCAGGCTTTGAAATTGAAAGATACAACTTTGAAAACGAGAGGAGGTCATTGAACAGTAGTATTCGAATCAGGCACATAACCCTTTACCATACTACCCAATGTAGGGTAGGCAAGGTGGAGGATATTCCCTTGACTGGTAAAAGGTTGTGCAACCGATTCAGGTTCCTTGACACATTTGTTCCACATTTTGGTCATCTGAGTCACGTCCCGAGCCATTTTTCCACTTCGACCTTTATGGGCTTTAATGAAAGGTAGTACGCGGCTTTGAGGCATTCTTCCTTGTATAGCTTCGAGTTCATCGTCTTATTCGTCACGAACACTTTGGTCTTTGCTCCGCAGCTGCTTATTCCTTGCCAAATCATCAGTTTTTTGGCAAATTTGTCCATAAAAGCAAACTTAAACTTCGCAGGAACATCGCCTTGTGCCGTCGCCATGTAGAATTTTTGGCCACGAAGCTGTCCGAAACCCATTTTGGCGTAGTCGTCAATAAGTAGGCATCCTGGGTACTTCATCAAAACCTGCTGGTATAATTTCCGACCTCGAGTTTTGGTGACGAAACTGTGCTTCAACGTTCTGTTTGGTTGCTTGCTGGCTCGATAAGAGCGATATCCTGCTCACAAACGAATTCTTCAAACGGTATTGCGAGCAGCAGCGTATTTTTGTGCGATTTCATTATCTGATAGTTTAGGGTTTGCTCTGACGGTTCTCAACACCTTCTGGCACAGAAAGTGGGCGCCTAGGTAAACAAACAATTGTAAAAGAATTCTTGCAGCGGTCT
Organism: Aedes japonicus; assembly: GCA_034211315.2. Classification (NCBI taxonomy): domain Eukaryota; kingdom Metazoa; phylum Arthropoda; class Insecta; order Diptera; family Culicidae; genus Aedes; species Aedes japonicus. The sequence goes on from JASCZW010005179.1 coordinate 28,021, forward strand.
TTTTCCGTGCTGCTGCAGCACAATAAGTGATTCCGGATTCTAACTGGACAGAACTTTAGTGCGCGATACATATATCTTATATACTATAGTAGAGCTAACCTTTTTGGAAAGATCGGTATCTAGAAATCTATGGTTTGCAGCAATACGTGTTTACCAAAAGTAATACATAGTTTGCATGTTTTGTTTTTTGCTATTATAATTGTAAGGTACATTCAATATGTTTGAAGTTAAGTTAATGCCTTTACAAGGCACAAACAACAAACCTTGCTAATGATTAATTATAGTGTGTAGAAGAAACTTTCTCCATAAAGTTTTTGTGTCAGATGAATATCTCAATTTTTTTTTAAACTGACTGCACATTCAAGTGATTGATCACGAGGTATCAATTATTTGATTTGTGCAGTCATTTTTGAAAAACTGATCAGAATTTGTGAAATTGTAAAACGAATCAATTGAATGGAGTTGAAATTGCCCATTCATTCTCATTGGTCAAGTATCCATGATTCTATATTTTAATAATCTATATCGGTGCCATATCCTTTCATTCAGATGGGAATTTCGAGAAAGAAATGTTTGTGTAACTCTTGTTTTTAGGTCAGGGTTCTTTGGGTCAGGATTTACCTTGATAAATGATGCGATCATAGTTTTAATATGAACGTCTATGAAATAGTTAAATATTAGAACCGAATTCCGATTTGAACGGTGTATACCAACAACAAAAATGCTATTTGGGTCACTCACTAAGTTTATCACTCACAAAGTGTATACTCACGGTCACATATCATTGGAAAAATAAAGGTAATTTTAATTACGCTTAAACGTCGATTTGGACCAACAGTAAGTATGCTGTTGAAGCCACTCACAAAATGTGATGGTGATTTACATGTTCCAATATATGGTGATACGGTGAGTAGGGTGAATTATTATATAATTGATCATTAACCCCATCACTAGCCCACTACTTTAGACGAACCACCACCCCTTGGGATTAACCTTTCAAGTTTTGAACACAAATTAGTTACCAAACTTCTCCTTTCTGTTGAAAACATGAAAATGGATTTATTATTATATTACAAAGTTATATATAAAAGTGTGAAGCTAGAATTTTATTGAATGAACCTTCGTTATGCAACTGATTTATTTCATTGTTGCTAGTGATTAAAAGATAGAAACCAGGTATGATTTTCTATATAATCTTCACTATGCCCCGTATTGTTAAAAGTGATCTTCATTTTGTAATTTAAAGCTACATTTAACGAATAGAACACGTACTTTCGATCCTTGGATTTCATGTTACCAATACAAACCAACATACCCATACGACCTACTAGCCCTGCTCTAGCCCATTACCCAAGAATTTCCACAAGTTGTAAAAACATAAGAGTTGAATATTTAAGGATCAGGTTACGTAACATACCTCACGGTGCCCCGATAGACCGTTATTATAAAAAATAAATGTCCATCAAAACCAAGTACACAGCTCGATTCTTGGGGTAGTTCTGTCCTTCTGAACCAATTTTTAAAAAAAATCCCTAGGAGGAATCTCGAGAAATCTTGATTTTATTTTAAAACTAAAAAAAATCAAAAAATCAATATTCAAATTAATTAATATCATCAAAACACCTACATGAATGTCCGATAAGTGATCCAAGTCGATTTCAACCAGTTTGTATTTATTACCGTTATTACAATTATAAGTATTTACAACTGACTTAAGAACGTTTTTTGTATGGCCTAGCATGTGAGTTTTCAATTAATTATGAATAAATAATATTTTCTTTTAAAATTAAATTCTTCTACTCATCACAGGTGATCATCAGAGTAGGCTGTTAAACGTAAAAATCTGCCTCTTTGTTAAGCTTCAGCAATTAAATGTTTCGTGTGATAAACGTCAGAAAGCCCAAGTGATAAAAGTGCGTGTGAAAATGGATCTTCATGAAAAAAACAGAAATCTGGTTTGCGTATTTTGTCTTTCGAAGGCATCTTCGCTTCGATCGATAACTGAAAGCATAAGAGTTGTTATCCAAAAATTTCTGCTAGATTTTGAATCCAAACAAAACTTTTATCCGTCGGTCATCTGCGGAACATGCTGCGTGGCTTGTGGGGAGTATAGCAAGGGAGGTAAAAGGATCCCCATGATTCACAATTACAATCTCCAAAATTCAATCGTCATGCGATCCCAAGGTATGTGCAAATGTGAAATTTGTGTCGCAGTCGGTACAAGTAAAGGTAGAAGCAATTTGCCAAGTTTTCAAGCTAAGAAACTCAAGCGCGGAAGACCCAGATCCAGTCCAGACACAGAAGATGTTGGCGGATCTAAGGCAGTAGCAATTTGTGAAACTTGCTACAGCAAATACGGAAGAGGAAAAAGGCACCGTTGCACTCAGTTCACCCGAACGTCAGATTTGAAAAACATGCTGAAAAAAGGAGAGTCCTCGTCGGGGTCGAGTTCTACAGATGCGGCAGTAGCTGACTATATGCGTTCGAAGCCAGAAACAGCTGGTAAATATTTTTTTTTTTCGAATTTCATCTAATCTTAAAAAAAACATATTTTTCAAGATGGCAAATACATTCTGCGTAATCTTCGTGGGAAACCGACTGTATTCAAGAAGGATACCTCTCATCCAGAACCTTTCAAGAATCTACGAGCAGATTCTCTGTTTAAGGTCAAAGCCGAGAACAATCTCAGCATGAGGAAAACCTTGGATAATTAATACATTATTTAGAACAAAGTATGTGTTATGTAATCTATTCATTATTTAGGTGTGATAAAAAATATTCGCGCATTGGGAGTAACGATCAAACCTGGAGTACGGGAGAAATTGGTGGAAAGAAACTGACAGCTTAAGGATTTGTTTAAAGTAGTACAGTTATATAGTATCACAGGAAAGGTAGGATCTTCGTCGGATGAGGTTGTTGTATATTGATTGTACTGATGTGCCTGAACTGATAAACAGAATTAAGTGTTCAAGACCAACTGCTGAAGGCGATTTTCTTGTGAAAGTTGGAATTGACGGGGGTAGGAGCTTTTTCAAGATCACTTTATCTGTGATTTCCCCACAAACGGAGCATCGGTCTGACAATGACTTCAAGAATGGCGGTGTAAAGAAACTGTTCATCATTGCACTTTCACCAAACCTCGCAGAAAAGTACGACAATATTTCCCCGATTTGAATAGACTTACTCAAACTGCACGAGCTCAATCATTTGGTTGCCGGGGACCTCAAAATTATTAACATTATAATTGTCATAATGACGCACTCCTCGAAGAACCCGTGTCCAAATTGCGAGGCTTTCAAGAGTAAACTTGGCATATCGAATGGCATCTCGAGAACCAAAGGAAGCATCAAGGAGAATTGCACAAGAAAAAGAAAAAACTTCGCAAGCTGTGTGCATGCTCCTTTGGTTTCCGGTAACAACGAAGACAAAATTTTGAAGCTTTGCCCACCTCCGCCACTGCACATCACGTCAATACGATTTTCAAGTTCCTCGAGAAAAAAGCACAAGGTGAGACATCAACAAATGCCATACGGGTTCACTGGTAGAGCCTGTCACGCGCTTTTGAAAACTGCCAAATGTTTGGCAGACAATCCCGATCTTTTGGATTACGTCACGGTAAGCTATTCTACTTAATCTTTAACCAATTTCTTAGTAATGTTACGATTATCAGGTTCTGAATAATTTCAAAAACGTGTACGCTAAATGTTTTTCTTTCAAACTTGAGCATGGTTTTGAAGAAGCAATTGATGGTTTTGCCAGTAGCTGGGAAAAGCTACAGCTTCCATATACGTCGAAGTACCATATTTTAAAATATCATGTTCCAGAGTTCTGCAGAGACACCGGAAGAGGTCATAATGAGCAAGCTTCGGAGTCCGTTCATTCGGATTTTGACAAGATTTGGCAACGGTATAGAGCACCTAAATCATCCCAGATTTACAATGATCGGTGTGATCGACTATAACAGCAATCACATGTTTTAGCTTTCAATAACGTTATGCTACAATCAATCTCGGTTTACTTTTCTACAATATATGCATCAGCACTGAATTGATATTTTACCTTTCATTCGATCAAACATAGAAAGCAATACCTATCCCAACTAGAACCAGTAAACCATACATAACACGTACTTAAGTCAGTTTGGTGAGTTAAGTCAGTTGTAAATATTTATAATTGTAATAACGGTAATAAATACAAACTGGTTGAAATCGACTTGGATCACTTATCGGACGTTGATGTAGGTATTTTGATGATATTATTTAATTTGCATATGGATTTTTTTATTCATTTTTAGCTTTTAACTAAACTCAAGATTTCTAGAGATTTCTCCTAGGGATTTTTTTAAAAATTGGTCCAGAAGGACAGAACTAACCCAAGAATCGAGCTGTGTACTTGGTTTTGATGGACATTTATTTTTTATAATAACGGTCTATTGGGGCACCGTGTACCTAAAAGTATTTTTTTATGTACATGTCATGATGTCAAAATATTTTTTTACGAATTGAGAACAACATTAATCAAAAATAAATAATGGCATGAAATAAGAGTAGTACCCTCCTTCATGTTTAGTGGGCAGACATGGGTAATCCAATAATACTTGCTAAATGATCCATAAGACTGTTAAATATTGCCTGTTCATTCGAGTCGATTATTCTTTGCTACGTTTTTGTTACATTTTCAACGCTTTTTTTGCTCGTCGACCATGCCTTGAACGATGGAATCTTGAAACAGTCTTTGAATTTGTGGTTTCTTAGTGCTTCTGCTGCGAAAGCATGACGTTATTTTTCTGTTGTTGAAGTCTATCGTCTTAATGTGCAGCGAATATGTTGAATGAACTGGTTATCCACACTTGCTACATTTTCAAACTGGTTAATTTGGATCATACGTAATCAAAAGACAACATTCCCGTAAATTAAAAATTCAATATTTTTGTAAGATTATATCTTGCTAGAGGCAGCACACCACACGAAAATTCTAAGCACGTGCTTCTGCTTACGTAAATAATACTGAAAAAAAAAATCAACTGGAAGCAAATTCCACAATCAACCTCATTCCCTCCAACGTGGATCTTAATCGAGATTGTACGGTGCTGCAAGAGAGCCCTATTAATTCTAAGCCCCCTTTGTGCACCATGCTTTTACATGAATGAGCGAATCATTCATTCTTTTTTACGTGTTAACGAGGGTAGAAAGATGCATCCTCCGCATGCAATCAGCTTATTAGGGCAGCAGAGACATCGCAGCCAAAGCGAATATAATGCTCTTTTTTCACCTCATGAAAAAATACTGTTGCGAATGGTTCAACCGCTTCAATTGATATTGATCATGTTCTATTGAATTGATAACTTTTGAACCGTTATTCATTTTTTTCTAGATTGAAAATTTGTGCAATGTTATAAATACACTAGACCTCCGCAACGCAGTGAATACATTTTCATCAACAAAATTTCGAAACAAACGTTATATTTACACTAATCAAAACCAAGTCCACCCCAATCTCCTTGCTTCCGCCCTCGATTTGCAATTTGCAGGAATAAATTCTGATCCAATGAATTTTGATGCTTGTTACATTTACGATGCGATTATCTTCATACGTGACAATTTTCACAAATGCTCAAAGAAAGAGCAAAAAAAGTATGTTCATGGGGAAACGCTTTCACGATATCGTTCATCAATAAATTACGATACATGCGAAATACTGGCGATCTATGTTTAAATTACAAAGCAAATATGCAAGGATGCATACAAAAAATCAGTAAAACAAAGAAGCATTTGTTACACATTGTTCCGGATAGAAAAAAAACAACACATTTTCACAGCTTTCACTCTGATGACCTCAAGGGAATAATCAATTCTGTTTTATTTTCTTCCCAAAGCTTTAGTTTCCAAAAACAAAAGCAGTGCTGTTTTCCATCCTTATTTTTGCTCTTTTTCTCGTGTTCCACTTTGATGGGAAAATTGATTAGAAACTTACTTTTATTACGGCACGTCTTCAGACGTTGAAATGTAAGGATTTTCTCGATTCTAATGGATGGTGTCCCTGTACTCCGTGATGCACGTGAAGATTTACGAAAACAGAGGGAAACATTTGGCACTTCGATACGTAGCTAGATGATAGAAAATGCGTCTTCCTGTATGCAGTTTTCAATATTAACTTTGTTTTGTAGTTTTGACTGGCACTAATGAGTTGTACTTCAAATCTATTACCGAGTGAAAAGTATTTTAAAATGTATCAACAAGAGAATTTTCAAGGTTTTCAAGGGTATGAAAATAAGTTTGACTTGAACATGAAATATCGGACATTCTGAACATCTTCCGTACAGTATAAACTATAACTTAGTACCAAACATTTGGCCATAAGTTTGCACGACATTTCAGGTACATTAATGCGTGAGGTTTCAAAAGTGCACAGTACAATCTTACAAACAATTTCGTTGCTAAGGCTCAGCTCAGCTTGAAACAAAACAAGCGTTATTTGTATACCAGTAAAAACATCGTTCTTGGAATAATATAGGTTTTTAAGTAATGAGCCAGCTCAGGCTAGAGATCACCCTAAAAAAGTTAAACATCACTTTAAAACTAATATTAATATGCCTCGTTATAATGCGTTGGGTACGAAGAATGCCTAGCAAGACTCCCAGAATTCCTTAACCATCAACAACGTGAGTGCGACACTCAAAAGACTGTAACAGTAAAAACTTAACACCAACACTACACAGCACAAACCAACCGGAGGTAATACGGATGAGTTAACGCGCGTTTTGACTCAGAACAGAAGCTTTATGTAACACACCGGAAATTTACGGCTGACCAGCGACTTTTGCTCGCCGGAAATCAATCGTCATGTTGTAGTACCTGCATGCGACCTGATGTCTCAAAAATTCATTTGCCTCGAGTGCGCCGTTTGGTTGCAAAAACTAGTTTGCCAAGGGAAACATGTTTTATTTTTCACTTCGTTGAAAAGACAGAAAAAAACGGCACACACAATCGTAAGAGCGTGAAATAAAACGCCATAAAATGGAAATTTGAGCCGAAACATGTTTCATCAGCATTTGCCGACACAAACGAATCTACGAATGACGCTTATATCTAGGAAGAAGGTACACTGAAGGGGCTGCGGACAGAAATGTATCAACCACTGGCAGTGCAAAAGGAAACAGCTCACACGTCATTTTATCCTTCCTGTGTCGTTGCCCAGACTGAAGATTTGGAAATGAAATAGTCGCTGCGATCCGTCCACATACCTACACATGTCGATGAGGCTACATCACGAAACATATCCCTGCAGTTAAGAGGCACGATGAACGGAGAGGACTGCACAAGAAAAAGGCAAGTCTCTGGTGACTCAGTAGTAGAAATTGAACTGGTGGATAGGTACTGCTTTCTTTTGCTTATTTTCTCGAACATAAAATTCTGAGATGAATTTCTTGAGCGGAATAGGTAAAACCCCAAAACAGGCGCTCTAGCTAGCAAGTAGTAGGGAAATTTAACTTTTTGAAGACAAGAATGTAGTGCCTGCTGCTTGACGACCCTAAAGCTTTCGCTTCTTACCATAATGAGAGAGTTTGCACAATACTACGAAATGCCAATGGTTATTCAGAAATTTATTTTCTGTTATGACCAACCGGTTAAACATACGAACCTGATGAGCTAGATTTTTAAAAGGCCATTCCTTAGTTTGAAAATGATCCAGAAAAATAAAAAAGGGCCCTAAAATAATGCTCAGCAATGGTGCAGACTTAACAATAATGTAAATATTATAGTATTATGAATCATTGTTCGAAAGTAATGGAACTTGCTAGAAGTTGAAACCTGGAAATATCCAAATTCTAAGGAAGTATAAGAATATTATTGAAATGGTACAAATTAGGAGTGAACGGTTGCAGGAATAGCATGAGTATTGCGCCTATAAGGCTGTGACACTTGTGACAGGAATCCAGTCCATCTTCCATTTTCCTACCATATCCATGTTCATGTGTTTAAATTTCACTTGATGTTTTCTAGTTTTTGCAGACTACGTAATTTCAACGGTTTTTCTCCCCAATGACGAACCAGCAAAGAAGCCGAAAGCCACCTTAAAGGGGGATATACAGTTAGAATGACCAAAAAATTCCTTTTTTTTTTTGCATAAAAAGTTAGTAAATTTCCCGTAGAATACGCTCCTGAGAACCTTTTCTTCGAAATTCGAACTCCAAGTTTTTCGTTTTATCGTTTTTCGAAGACGCCTTCTTTGCGCGCAGACTGATAATTAAAACTTTCAACTTTGTTTTTCTCAAAATAGCCTTTTCAGAGTTTATGCCGGTGATAACTCGAAAACTAATTATTCGATTAAACTGAAACTTATGGATTTCTTTATCATAGTATTACCTTCTATATGAATTAAAATTTTTTGTTATATTTTATTATTATATATGGAAAAATGTGATAAAATGGCCGAAAAAATGAGGATTTTTTAAAAAAAGTAACGCCAAGAGCGCAAATTTTTGTTTACCTTTTTTTAATTCATCTACTAACTATAAATGTAATTAATGTAATCGTTTTAGGTTAGTAGGTTTCAGATCGAAACTGCGACCAGGAGAGCCGGCACAAGCAAAATGCAACGACTTTTTCAACGCACTCTAACGCCCGCCATTTTGTTGAAAAAAAAATTGGAAACAATATTTTTGTGTACTACATGGATACACTTATAATTGAAAAAAAGTTTCGATTAATTTGAGTAAAACGTTTTTTTTTCTCGTTCTAACTGTATATCCCCCTTAATAAAATTAGAAAAAAATATGTTCGTGAAATACTGAAATAACACTCCCTTGCGGTTTTGGAACACTAAGAGCTGAGTTCGAATCTAAAAAGCTGTTAAAATTATGGATGGCATAAAAATTAAATGTGCATTATGTAGCTTTCCCTAAGTGTGTAAACTTTTGATCAGTTAATTATAGTGTGTATTGCATGTGTGTATCCACAACTCGTATGACTAACAAACCAGAAAATTTGAGCAAATCTTATTCATAGTGCATTGATCACATCGGTCAAGTTTCATAGTTATTCATAGAGTAGACGAAATAAGAAATTGCTCGTGAAAGTCTTAGTTCGATGTCCCGAAGGATGTTTGAAAGAATAAATTATCGAAATTAAAGAAGTTTTCAATACGTTTTTGGATAGCTTTAAACATAATTTTTACTGTTTTAATGCGTGTATACAGTTAGATGATTCTCTAAGACGATGTACACAAAACAGTGATTCGTTAGTAACAAAGTCGAGAAAAATATACGCAAAGGAGGCTGTAACTAGTTTGCTGCTCGCCTAAAAGCTCGTAAAACAAATTGCAACGATTGTGGGATGCCACCTGGCTACCGTTTTCCGTATCCAACGTTCACTCCTTGTTGGACCACGTCCACGGAAGACGGGAAGTGGCCGTCCACGGTCCGCTCGCACACCGAAGGTCATCAGATCAGTGAGAGACAAAGTGAAGTGAAATCCTATCAGATCGATCTGGAAACTGTCTAAGGAAGCCGATATTTAAAAAACTACCATGCAACGGCTGGTTAAAGATGACTTGAAATGTTCGTCCAGGGCAAGAGTAAAGCGCCACCTTGTAACGGACCGAATCAAACAACTACGGCTGGAGCGCTCGCAACGTTTGGTGTCAGCATTAAAAAAGAAGCATACTATTATCGTATTCTCCGATGAGAAAATGTTCACCTCGATTCCGTATCCAACACACGTACAGACAGGTTTATTTCAAATTAGAGTAAACACAACATAAACACTAGGAAAAACCGCTGTACAAAATTTGATGGATGTAGGAAATAGGAAAGTGCGGGCATTCCGGGATGGGAGATAAAATTTAATAAAACAAATTTTGTAAATAACTCTTAGAAGTTTTTTGATGCCTGAAAATTTCAAGAAAATCCGATAATCGGTTAAATTTTAATGAATAAATGTGTGTGTGCCATTTTTATCGAATGCACCCTTTATTTCAAAAGTTGTGAATACCATATAGTGGAAAACTTTGGGAAGGAGGTCACAATTATGAAACAGTTTGGACATAAGTATTAAATAATAGACCAGTGCTAAAATACATTAAACTCAACTCATTTCTGCAACATGTACTTGTGCCGTGAGCTCAAAGAATATTTTCGAACAGAAATTATTCGTTACAGTATAGATTTGAGATATCGATGTGCTGAGCATCTTTGAAGTGCATGAGCTACTTTGGACACTGTCCATTAATCGAAACAAAAACTCTAGATTAGAGACTCGTTTGAACGTTTATTCTTGAACAGGTCAGTTAAACTGCAGTCTTCTCGATCATATAGAATGTAAGGCTGACCATCACGACCATCAAATTCATTCTAGATCTTTAGTGTAGGATCTGCAATTAGAAGCATCATTTAGTTTATGGTAAATATTTTTCTCATTTCCAGAATCATATTTGAAAGTTATTAATTAAAATGTCTTGAGGAGAGAGTTGACATTTCTTCTTACTAAAATTAATCCAGAAATTTCAAATTTTAAACAGTTTCTGTCAACAATTTATTTGCCTTGTCATAAATTTGAGAAGTTGTAAGGTTGAGGATGTGGTTTATAGCGTGGTTTGTGCATATGATTATCAAAACATTATAATTTAGATACATGTGTTTATACTGAAATTTTAATATTCTCACACCAAATTCACGGAAAAAACTAATTCACTATTTTTTCCTTTGTGAATATACACCACGAACAAAAGTCAGCAAAGCAAATAATAACGCCTGCATAACGGTGCTGCAGAATAGGAAAGACATCAAACGCCATGGAAACAAGGACATTATTATGTAATTAAAAATTAAGTTCTGGTAAACGTGATGAACGTTCATATGTTGTTCATGTCATCATCATTTTTTGACGTAGGACTACGTCTTTGTGTTCAATACAGGTGTAAACGTACGAAAATATTGAGCGTCAAGAAAGGTGGTTAGGTTTTGAACGTTAATAACTAGTTCATTCCATGTCCGATTTTCAAAATATTTGCCACAACCTATCTAAAATATTATTTTGCATCAGTTCTTTTATTGAAATTGATTGATTTTTAACATTAACCTATTTAAAATAACGTAAATTCAAGATGATGTCTTATAGTGTTGATTTTTCAGAGTAAATTTACCAAATGCACAGTATAGTCCAAGCACAGACTTCATATTTAAGTAAGGAACGTCTCCTAGGCAGCCATGAATGATATATAATGAGAACACATTCGCATTTTGATTTAAAAGTATAAGTATTAGTACACGACACTGAAGAAGGTGGCACATTGAAGACAAAATACACGTTCTAGATAAGAAATAAAGATAGTAGGTGAAATTAAATGGGAGTTACTAACATTTCTTCTCATTTCTTAGTTATTTTGAATTAGTTTTTGGCGGTCTGCTGTGCGAACGCATTTGGCGGTAGCAGGAACCCTAGAGGGTTTACTGGCGAGAAGTCGTTGTCCAGATAAGTGTTGTATTATGAAACCGAAGGTAGAACTAACGAATCTATTAGTTGTTTACTGCGACAAAACTGATTTATACTTTGAAGCTTCCTTCGTAATTATTGGTACACGCGCAACTGTTAAAAACACGAAGCATTTGTCTACGCAGAAAGAATATTCGTGCATTGTACGAACACAATACAAAGAGCTACGAATATTTTGTTATAAATTAAAAACAAACGTCTCTCTGGTGGTTGCTAGAACGACTGACAGATCTACTTTACCGACTTAAAATGTAAATTAAATAAAACGCAACCACGTGGAGTTGTCCAGCGTTCTTGTTTTTTTTTTTTTTTTTTTTTTTTGTTATTTCTGACATGGGATTCAATCCTGCATTTTTGGAAAGAACTGCTACTGAGTCCGTGGTTGATCTCACTACGTCATCGTGACTAGCGAGAAGATATTTGAATAATGAGTTTTAAGTTATAACTCTCGACAGCGCTTTAATATTTATTCTAGCTCACAACATACTTTCTGAGTCTTCTTAAGGTTACGCTTGACGATGGCCTAATATTGTTCGATTGAGCGGAGCTCTGGCGTGTTTGGAGGCTTCTTGTCCTTAGGCACCACTTTAGCGTTGTTGGCAGCATACCACTCCCTGGCTTTTTTTCCGTAATGGCAAGATGCCAAATCCGGCCAAAACAGAACGGAACAATTGTGTCGCTTCAGGAAAGGCAGTAGACGCTTTTGTAGGCACCCACTCAGATAAATTTCCTGGGTGACAGTTCCGGCCGCAATTTAAACATTGCTCTTTAAGCCACAGGTACAGATGGCCTATCACACCAGATATTTCTTCGCGAACTTTGACAGTTTAATGTGCTTGAAAATATCTGCCAGCTTTCCCCGCCCGGTTGCCGTATAAAATTCCTGTCCAGGAAGCTGTTTTAAGTCTGCCTTGACGTAAGTTAGATATGTGACGTAATTTCGTCAGCATCGTCGTGTACAACTTTCGCGATTGTGCATTGACCGACGTGTTTTGTTTATCGTTGCGATTTGGAGTCACACTTTATTGTAATTCGACAGTCCAGCTCGTTGTTTAGCTCTATCAACGGTTGAAGGGGCCACTCTCAGCTTCTGACGACATCTCGGACGGAGAGGTTGGGGTTCCGCTCGAAACATCGCTGATGCGTTGCTTCTCTTCCTTTGACGACATTTTGATAACTGAAGTGCTAATCTCAAAATTCAAAATTAAAGCATGATACTACACGCACTCATCTTCAAAATAAGGGATGTGCAAAAATTTTCAATGTACGATGAAAGAAAATGCGTCAAGTTTAATTCGGCTAAATTTTGATCGAAACACCCTTCACTGTCATATGACAATATATGTGTAATGAAGTTCCATGGAGCTTTGCCAACTCATAAGTACGATAGATTCTCGTAAATCACCTTATTGATCATGCAAAATATCAAGATCTAAACTCAAGAACAGTTTGAAATGGCAGAAATAATCTGAGAATACTGTCATATGACTTATAATTGTGCAATGAAGTCCCATGGAGTTTTACCAACATCGCCTTAAATCGCCTTGTTGATCATGCAACACATAAACTTCTGAACTGAAGAATAGATATTCTAAGAATACTGAAATATGACTATAATAATGTTCCATGGAGCTTTACCCTATCTTTAGAAAGATGAAGATCGCCTCGTTGATCATGCAAAACATCAAAATCTAAATAGAATAGTTTGGAGCACCGTAGACGTTTTGAGAATACTGTAATATGTCTGCAAGGGTGTTAGGATTTTCCTTGTAGATTTTTCAGCTAAGACATACAGTCAAAATACTCGATCATTTCTGATCGATCATGTACAACATCAAAATCAGAGCTCAAAAATACTCTGGATGATTTAGATCATATTTGTGTCCGTAACCATATATGTTTAAAGAGTCATTTTTGAATAAGTTTTCAGAGAAAAGTTCTTCTGTAGCTCTAAAAGGCGAATTTTGACAGCAAATTTCAATTTTGGGTCATCTATGACCCATCCATATTGAATTGGTTAAATGTCCGTCGATAATAAATAATTATTCATAAACCACGTAGACTTTTCTGGGGGGAGGAGCAGGTCTCGCTACAAACAAAGTCTACGATACAAACAAGATTTAAAAAAATATGGAGAATAGTGTACGAGATGGGCGAGGGGAGCTTGAGATCTTCAAACATGAGTCAAAGTGGTTTATGGACAAGCCTTCACTTGAAATTAATGAAATTGAAAAATCTGATGCGCCCCCCATTTTACGAGTGGAAAAATCGAGACAGAACTATTTATGAAGTTTCATCACCTTGAAGTTTAAAAAGATATTTTTTCAATGGCAAACTGACAAGTGCAAATTTTGTCTCCGTAAGAGGTAAATGTGGTTTTGATTTCCAGTTTATTGGTTTTCCGTAACATGATGGTACGAGTTGATTATTTATTATTCATAATGTAATCCATTTGAGGGTAAAATTTCTCGTGTAGCATTGCATTCCTTATTAAAAAAAGGTTAAGTTTAAAAAACTTAAACAACAATTTGTTGATACAATCTAAGGACTTTAATTGATGATTGATGATGGTTGAATTCTATAAAAAACCGTAAGAGTTGCTCCTTGTGTATTATTCGTTGCAAAACCTTTTTAATGGTGTCGGCTCGCAAGGCCTACAACCAACCCCACTATCTCGCAAAAGGCCCATTGTGATGCTGCTGTTTAGCAGTCCCTAGGACCACCATGACGTTCGGCTTTTGTATTTAGAGTCCTGGGCGCCCTAACAAGACGGTGACTCAGCCGCTTATAACATGGAGAACAGACGCTGTTTTGAGCCGCCCCTAACATGGAGAACAGACGCTCAAATGGGTGCAAACTTGGACTTTTACCCTTATTTTTTAAAAGCAAGGTGGCTCGATTTTGTCAGGGCTGCGTTAGGATATTTGTGGGTTTTTGGAAGAAACTCTACAGAGTCCAACAACTGCTCAGGCCCCCACATCCTAAACAGTCCCCGCCGCTCGTCCGGGGCTACTTATTCGTGTATTCAGTAGCTGTCCATCATATCTAATGGAACCCCACCATCCGCGACCCGTGGACCCGCCAGGTTGCTTACAGCACAGCCTCGTAGAGTCTTCACCTACTCTACGGTCTTCCCGGTTGCTCCAGCTGAACGGAATTGTACTAGGAAATGTTTAAGTAGTAACAATTCACTAACAGGGATTTTATTTCGCTTTGATGATTGAACAGGGTGCATTTGAGTTTAGCCACTCACAAATCATTACTTAAATCTAAAGTTTATTCAAGATTTTCTTCACATGTAGAAAGCATCCGAATAGCCAACGGGGTATGCAGCACACAACATTACGAAGTAAGCCTTACTTGTACAAACCTATATTTATATTACTAATACATACACATATGTTATCTCCTTGTATTGATAACATATATACATGTTTTAACATACACATACACACAACTGAATAGAATTAAGTGTTACATAACAATGTAAAACTACTAGTATCTGGTAACCGTTTCAAAACAGTTTCAAAATTGGCAAATTTCTGAAATTAAACAAATATACTAAGTGAAACTTCATCAAAATAATAAAACCATGCATTCAACTTAGTGTAGTGATATTTTAGCACTCTGAAAGGCAATTAATATCGATGGAACCTTTTTCGTTCTTGCTGAATAAAGAGTATATTTTGACAGTTTCACAACATCAGTCTTATTAGTATTTCATGAAACATTAAAGAAAACATAACGTACATTGATGCTATTTATATGAATTCCGTGTAAGATTTCCATGGTAGAATTTCAGCTCTTCATAGAAATTAGTACTTAACTGAACATAAATTCTCTCATTGCGGAACGCCAGCCGAGCATTTCCGTCGCCGTACTTTTTTACTGCATTTGTTGTTTTTGGTAAATCCAGCACGGAAAAAATGTTCAATGAAATGGCTAGTCAAAGCGCAACTAGCAAATACCACCAAGAAAATCCTTGCATGCCTCGAATCCTTGTACTAGCTATAGGGAATCATTAAGCCTTCCTAGACGGTCGCTTTGATTTGATTTCCATTAGAACTTTGTTTATTGTCCGTTTTTGCGATTTACGATTATTAGGTGGTCAGTGCTGAAATATTCATGAAATTGCATATAAACTATTGTTAATGTTCCTCTACCGAGTCTGTTTCCGCCTACCATCCGCTATTCCGTTCTTCGTATGTCACGTAATTTCCAGGTTCGTTTTGGCGGTATTTTATGTTTAGTTCTATCCGCTACAGAGGTGGTTTGGAATTCAAATGAACAAATTATTGAAATTCAATGATATTAAGAAAACTACATTGGTTCACTAATTAGCCGCAAGCGTAAAGTGTTCGATTATAAAGCACAATATGGCCGGATGGTGGGTTCGACTTAAGTCTCCGTTTATATTTCTAATTATATAATGTATATTGTTGACTTGTATGAACTTAACAACAAGAATTCATTTATATCTCTAACTTATAGGTCAATTTAGAGGTAAAAAGCTAAATTGATATTTATAGAAAGGTAAAAAGTAAAATAAATTCAATAAACTGAGAAAAAATCTCAATTAACGGATGATATTGAGCATAATGTATATTTATTGTCGTAAGTGAAAACGAATAGCAAACACAAATGCACAAAAGAGAAAGTCGTCAATTGACATCGTGTGCGGTTGAAAATATAATTTTTACTAGTTATGACATTGTTGAAGATAATTATGTTAGTTATCAATGAAAAAGATGTTATTGCCACAGAGAGAACCTGTATTCACAACCGAAGATCATTCATTGAAATAGCATGGTATAACGTGTGATCTGCTGAGCTAGCGGCACACAGTGATCGGAAAAGCCTTTTTTCACGGCCAAATTAATCACTCCTAATGGTTACGTTTCCGAATCATGGATTCTTCTACAAAGTTGTGTTTGAACAAGTTGTCCATCTTGTGATGATAATTTTGTAGTTCCAAACTTTACCGCTAGGGCGGTGCTGTTGCTAACTTTTAAATGAAACACAATAGAAAGGTGATGTCAAAAGCCGCACGCAGCAAGAGCATGATTTAACCCAAAACTAGTAGCAATAGGGTAGAGAACTACATTGGCTCAATCGCTAATGGTTGGCCCATCGTGCCCAATCTTTATGAAAGAATAATCTTCTTTAAAAAAAAAAAACAAAAGAGGCTTTCCGCCGAATCCAATTTTTTGGTTAAACTACTGCAGACGAAGTATGCCTATCTCCAAGGTGGGGTGAAGTTTCATAGTGGCCGTAACTTCACTACCGTCCGCAGCGGCAGGCCGCTGATGCGGTTACAGAGGACAATGTTAAAAAAGTTTATGAAATGGTGTTGGCTGACCGGGAAGTGCAGGTGCGTGAGCTAGTAGATGCCACATAGATTAGTTCTGAGCTCACACACCAAAAGTTATCCTGCCGCTGAGTGTCGCGTATGCTCACTCCTGACCAAAAACACAAACGCGAGAGCACGTCGAAACAGTGTTTAGATTTGCTGATGCGGAATCGGAAGGTTTTTTGGCGTCGATTCGTAACTGTTGATTTTTTTTCTGAGTTGATTTTTATTGAAACAATGTTTATTGAGAACCTAGTGAGTGCTGAACAAACGGGTTTGCTATCGTTCCGTGGAAGTCAAAATCACGGCTATTACCAGTGGCAACTGTGTCTTTCTCGAATTCTGTTCATCGCCGAGCCGTTTATCCGTGTGCGATGGCCGTCGTGAGAACACTTTGTGAATAGACTTCTCGAAGGTGTCAAAAACACCGGACCCTGTCAAAGTCCACAAATTCTTTGCGACCGTTCGCGGTCTGAAGCAAGGTGAAGTGCTACAGATTTAGAATAGCAGAGCACTCAGTGTTCCATTTGTGAAAGTTGTTGACCAATGGTTAGCGCAACGAGTGTGCACGACAGCAAGCACGATATTTCTGTGGGTGGGAAAAAATACCAACTCAGGATCACGCTGGAGGATGTAGCGATGGAAGTGAGGCTGATCGATTTCCTCGCACGTTATGGTGATGTCAACTCAGTGTGAAAACAACGATGCAGAGCCAAGATCGATTTCTCCGGCATTTCGACCTGCATTCGTATTGCGAAGAAGAAGGTAAACGAAACATCGAGTCGTGGGTCACCATCGACCGCGAAGTGACGAACATGCCGTCACTGCGGTGAATACGTTCACATCAGTGCGACGTGCGCTCAAAACAAGAAGCTGCTCGTACAAAAGTAGTACGTCGATGCAGCAAAGTGGTCGCCACGAAGAAAATCGAGAAAAATTCGTACAAAATAAACTCACGGTGCGAACTCGGCTAAATCACCGAAAAAACTCCGGGGTGGTTCGCAAAACTGCTAGAGGCAAATCCGATGACAACGATACAGACTCGTCTGTCGGCTCATTACCAACAGAAGACAACACCGCATCAAACAAGAAGCCCTGCGTGGAAGAGGACTATGAGGAGCGAGATGGTGATATTATGGATGAGTTCACTAGCTACTGGATAAGTTCACTAGCTATAATCTCGCATCCATCAACATCAACAAAATCACGAACACAACGAAAAGTGACGCCCTTTGAACGTGTCTACGGACACTAGAAATCGATCTCGTTTTCCTGCAGGAGGTGGAGGCCGAGCAACTATTTCCCTGGCTACAACGTCGTCTGTTATGTGGATCAAGCAAGACGGCGAACGGCAATCGCTCTTAAAAATCACATACAGTTCTCGCACTTAGAGCAGAGTCTGGATAGCTGACTTATTGCTGTGAGAGTGTGGAATACAACGCTATGTAATATTCACGCCGTTTGGATACAGTTTTTCGTGTGGAAAGAGAGCGATTTTTCAACGACACGACCGCTTACTACCTCCGCAGCAACACGCAACACGTCATCCTCGCCGATGATTTCAACTGTGTGCTACGTCCGAGCAATTCCACGAGTGCCAACACAGCCAAACAGCAGCAGCAGCTTCACGGTGTTTGGGTGAAGCTGTACCCCAAAACCCCCGGATCAACGTACGTCGCCCACAATGCGACATTCAGGCTCGACGGCATATATGAAAGCACTGGGCTTTGCGAGCATCTGCGGAGTGCTGCCACGGATGTATGCTCCTTTGCAGACCACAAAGCCCTTACAGTGCGAATTTACCTTCCCCCCACTCCGTCCTTACCTCTTAACTGCTGACAACATTGAAGAATTTCAGGTTCGATGGCAGTATTGGACCCATCTGTGGAGAAAGTTTCCCACAAGGATGGCGTGTGGATTGTATGTGCAAAACTAAAAATAAAGTCTTTAGCCGAGTGAAGCCTTCAGAATCTTTAACGCTGATCATCCACGGCTCTTCGAACTGCTACGTCTCGCGTATGATGACTACTTCCAGAATTCCGTTGCATATACAGTTTGCCCAAAACTTCGTCCGCCTCAACGGGACGTTTGTAGCAGAGGAAAGCCTATCAACTTTCCAGTTAGGTGACCGGTGGTGGAAAAAATTAACGATAACAAATATGCAAAATGAACGAGGTGGACAAATCCAAGGTTCTGCTGCCATCGAGCAGCGTACGTTCCGTTACTACAGGGACCTATACGCAGCGGAGGAAATGAGACAGAGAAGAGCGTTTTGATTGTGAGATAGCCATACCCGAGAACAACGGAGCCAATCAGCTCTAATGGAAGAAATCATCATCGACGAGTTGAAAAATTCCATCCGAATGTCGCAGAAGAGAAAATAACCGAGCACTGATGGTCTGCCGGTGGAGTTCAACCTACGAACGACCTACGATTGACGTCATCTATAGGGAGTTATATTTCGTTATCAATGAAGCCATGACGAATGAGCTCCTCTTGAAAATCTCCGATGGCACAATTGTGCTAGTCAAAAAGAGAGGAGGTGATGGAACAGCGAGTGCATACCGACGAATCAGCCTGCTCAACGTAGACTACAAAATTCTCTCCCGTGCGATGAAGGCCCGTCTAGAACCCGTGCTACGCAACCATCGCGTTCTGAGTGCCACGCAAAAATACTGCAACACCGACAAATCTATTTTTCAAGCAACACTGCCGCTCAAGGATCGCTTGGCAAAGCTAGTTGCGAGGAAAGAGAAGGCAAATTTGATCTCTTTTGACCTTGCTGAAGCAGTCAATCGGGTCTCTCTCATGAGCTCCTGCATCGTACTCTCCTGTCACTGGGTATCGACATAGATTCCGTCGGTCGGCTTACACTGATAAGTGATGCCTCGTCATCAGTTGTTGTGAATGGGCATCTCTCTGAGCGCTTCCACATAGAGCGGTCGGTTCGTCAGGGAGAGCCTTTGTTGCTCTTCGTACTCTATTTACATCCCCTGCTCATTCGAATGGGACGTGTGTGTAGGGATGAGCTCTGCGTTGCGTATGCTGATGATGTTACTATGATTGCTATATCAATACAAACCTGCCTGTCCGATTCCAATGCAACAGTTGGCGCGTAGCAGAGGGCAAGGCGGACTTAAACTATAATTGCCGGCGATAAAGTGTAAAGCACTTCTCATGAATCGTCACCCGCAAGAGATCGATTCCCTTCCCTTTTATTATTCCCTACTCGTTCAAAATAATCTGCCACCAATCAATCTTCCTTTTCTTAAACTTCTTTCTCAGCAAATTTCCATATGTTTTCACCACCTCCAACAAAACTTTTCCAGCGATCAAATACACCGATTCTATTTGAATCAAACGGACCTGCCACGAGTAGAAAGGAAGCATCCGGCCAAAACTGCAAGAAAATCTGGATGAACATTTTGAAGAAAAGAATATCGCCACCAAAACACTGCAATCTCTACTTGTTTGTGAAAGAAAAGACGAAACATCGCAGTTCCTGATTGGTCGTGCAAATGACCACAATTGTCAGCACTGTTGGGTGCCCACCATCGAGACCTTGTAATGCCGACTTTGGTTCCGCAAGTGCCCTCGAGTAGCAACAGCATGGGCATGCATTCAGCGGAGATTGAAAAATAAAATACATCAGCTTTGTTAATTGTGATGTTCATAATATAACGATGTAGGTGAATAAGACTTAGTTTGAGTCTAGAATTTTTTGTTTTCATGTATTATTTATGTTCAAAACTAAATGAACTATATTTTACCTTTGACAAAAAACCTTAACGGCATATACCTGCGGGCCGCGAAAGTATCAGTTTGGCTCGGTCCAGTCTCTTTTTCGTTGTAGTCTCTGTTACCCCGTGAACCTTGTGTTTCTTGTACAGCTTGTATCATAAGTTCTTCGTCATGATGGTGTGGGCAGCCTCGATCGACACACCCTGCTCAGTAGCGGTCTTCCGAATCGAGCGGTTCATTACCATCTTAACGGCTGCTGGCGTCCTTGATAAACGTAGCCGCCCAGATCTCGCACAGTATTTGGCCTAGCTCGTCTCCCGGTACCGACCGATGGTGGTATAGATGAAATTCCGCTTCACTACTTGGGATTTCAACCGCCGAAATATGTCGCCGGGTCGCTCCTCTCGCAAAGAACCTGCTCATGGTGCGCACCTACACAACGATGAAAAGTTGTACATAGGTTATGTCAATACTGCAACATTGTAGCGAAGTTTGGTAACCTTTTTAAGTCATACAAGAAGAACGAATAGAATCTGTACAGAAGCAGTTTTTACTGTTTGCCCTTCGTAAATTAGGTTGGACGAGGTTACCTCTTCCATGTTATGAAGCACGCTGTATGTTCATCAGTATCCAATCATTAAAGGTGCACCGTGAAATTGCATTAGTTTTATTCGTAAAAGATATTGTATCGCAACGCGTTGATTCAGTAGAACTTATATCTAAACATAATTTTTACATTCCGTTCCGGTAACAACCTAATAGAAATTTATTTACTATAAGCTATCATCGCACAAATTACGCCAAATTTGAACCTCTACATCAGATGATGGCAACTAACAATAAACACGTAGAAAATGTTTACTACAACATGACTAAAACAAAACTGAAACAATACTTCAATTTAATTAGATAATCTAAATATTAAAAATGTAAACCTGATAGGCCTACTATATATCTGATAAGTGAAACATTAAATGTAACTATCATTGTATCAAAACGGTCTACTTCTGAATGACGGCAAATAAATATGTGAACAGTTAGTTTATAACATGTGACTATTTTCTATACATTTAAGCTGCATTACTCGGTTTTAAGGTTAAATTAAGCCCACATTAGATCATTCGAAGATCGTGTAATAATCTGTTCAGGAATGATGTCTAAAAAGTTAAGGAATTCGAAAATTACGTGAAGATGCACAACTATAAATTGATTAAAAATGTCTCAGTAGCTTCGAAATAAATCGGTCATCCTCGCAACAACATGATTTTGATGATTATCGCCAAATTAATGACATATTTGGTACAAAGGCCGAATGAAGGAGCTAGGCAATCATTACATCTCTTTACCCTATATGTTAATTCGTATGTGAAACTTAAATTCAACACTTGCACATATGACGTTGGAGATATGTGAAACAAAAAAAAGCTTCAATGTCTTTCAAAGACTTTCTATCGCAACCACAAAGTTAAATATTTCAGGTTCAATAAAATAATCCACATTGAACATGAAATCCAGTGGACCTAAGAAAGGGTATCTTGATACTGATATGTTTCATTTGAAGCTAAATCGATCTGTCTTAAAAATAACCTTTAGTGACATATGTCCACTAAAATAGAATAACAATATCACTCTAATATGGTTGTTCTTAAGTACCGTTTAATAGAACCTACAATCACATATAGATTTGAAATTTGGAATTGATTGAAAAATGCAATTGACACAGTTTGGTGTTTTGAGTGCATGGATGTTGTTTCATGCGGTTGCCAAATACCTTCTGAATTATGCCGAATGAACCCCACGAGAGGTTAATCTACCAAATCTGCTTGGTTCTCTTGATGAAATTAAACTGTTTTGGTTTTGATGCGAGCAGCTTGGAAGTTTTCTCTATGTAGACTGAACAAATTGCATGAAACAGCATTGGCATTTCTTCTTTCATTGGCTGCTTTGCATCTAAACATAAAGGGGTAGAACGGCACAGCTATCAAAAATCTTTGTATACAAGCGTTCTATCGCTTTTGTGCTTCGATTTGAATAATTTATCAAAGCAAATGAATAGAATCATGAATTTGATTGTTTTGAATTATGATATCGTGATCACGACCCAGCCCGAAGATGAAGTGCAGTGGAAATTATTGGATGAGATTGAATAAATTATAGACTCAATTTGCTGTCTGCGTACAAGTTGTCAGATCGCTACGGAAGCATCAGCAGAAGGTAGTGGTATTGTACGGAATAACAATGTTGTTTTGCTTCAACTAACATCGCCAGCGATACTGACAGTATATTAGATGAAAGTGAATGATTTTAATTTTGTTTGTAACAGACATAATTTGATCAGAGATAAAATGTCATAAAACAAATTAATCAAATATTTCATCTAAGGCCCATTTTCCTCCATTCGGCACTAAACTCTTCTAGTTGACCGTTCTATCTAGTTTAAGCACAATGCATACCGAAGCTTTCAATAAGTTCGAACAAACAAACGAACTGATGTTTGTCATAAACCAATTATACGCAGCCTTGATATAGGTTGAAAATGAATAATGAATGGGTTCCAATGGATATTAATCAACCAACTTGCAATATACTTACATACAACGATTCCAATCCAAACGAATGCCTAAAAATTGTGTTCTTTAAAAATGGCAGTTTATATAGACAGAATACCTTGATCTGAATACCAAATAAGTGTGTCATACAAATAAAGGTCACCTGTCAAGTGTTATAATGAAATGTCATTACAAATGCAACACCAACATTGCCAT
The DNA here is from genome assembly GCA_034211315.2 of Aedes japonicus. Lineage (NCBI taxonomy): Eukaryota > Metazoa > Arthropoda > Insecta > Diptera > Culicidae > Aedes > Aedes japonicus. The sequence goes on from JASCZW010005179.1 coordinate 51,369, forward strand.
AATCCGCTTGTGCTGTTGCCTGCTATCAACTGTGTTTAATTGCTTTCGATGCCTGTACTAAGTTCGCATCAGTTATACTATGTTACAAGTACAATTAAGTCCTATGCTCAGATAGTCGAGTACTTTTCCTTAATCAAAAATTGCTAGACGAGAATTAAACCCAGTTACATTCAGCATGGCTTGTAGTTGCGCCTTTACTGACTGAGCTAATGGAAACCCCCTGCGGTTGTACTAACAAAATACTTGAAAATAGCATACAAATTTAATTTACATTATTACAATCAAATAAAATTACTTTTTCAATATGCCTTTTGAAACCAAATAACAGATATCCAAGAGTATAATTGCATTACTTAAAACTACTTGCCAAAAATCAGTCCCTAAGCAGATTGTCATGAAACTCTCAATGAATTAAAAACAATACAAAAGCTATATTTATGTAAGTTTCTTTCTTCCTACTTTCTTACCTAAAAAATACTTCATTTCCACCCATAAAATTTTGTTCAATACTTGAATCGATGGTCTTTTCTGCTTTCAATCATGATGTCAAAACTTCCTGTGCCGTGGAGACACCTTAGGATACTTACGGTGTTCGTGTATTATTATAGCCCAGTATCTAACGGTCGACCGCAACTCCGGTGTGTTTGTGGTAAAGGGTGTATTCGATCAAAATGGCACACAGAAAATCTTCTTTACTTTTGAATCGTATGAGTAAAAAACCTAGAAATTTGAGTAAATCTTATCCATACTGTATTATTTACATTTGCCAAGTTTCATAGTTATACATTCAGTAGCTCCAGTCATGTCGTCGAAACAAGAAATTGTCCGTGAGAAAATTTTGTGCACTCACAATCAAAATCCAGGGGCGTCCCACCGGTGGATTGCTAAAAGGCTTGGAATTGCAAATACAACTGTGTCTCGTGTAATAAGAATCTTCAAGGAGCGTCTGAGTGTCCAAAGGAAGGAAGGTAGTGGTCGTAAAAGTGGTCCAATGGACAGTAAAATGGCCAGGAAAGTCGTACAACAATTCAAGAACCGTCCAAACATGTCAATTCGAGATGTCGCTAAAAAGTCTAAGGTGTCAGTCGGTTTTGTGCAGAAAACCATGAAGCGTGCTGGGTTACATGTTTACAAAGTGCAAAAAGCCCCAAACCGGAATGAAAAACAAAACATCACTGCGAAAACCCGCGCCCGGAAACTTTACACGAAGCTGCTCACCAAATCCGGTTGCATCGTGATGGATGACGAAACATACGTCAAGGCCGACTTCCGTCAACTTCCTGGGCAAGAATATTTCGTTGCCAAGTCGAAGTTCGATGTTCCGGAGGATGTTCGAAAGAAGAAACTATCGAAATTTGCAAAGAAGTTTCTAATCTGGCAGGCGATTTGCGGATGTGGTGAAATAAGTGCTCCCTTCATCACTTCCGGAACAATAAACGGTGCGATTTACACGGAAGAGTGCCTTAAGAAGCGTCTCTTGCCATTCATTAAGAAGCACAAAGGATCAACTCTGTTTTGGCCTGATCTAGCATCCTGCCACTACGCTCGAAACGTATTGGAGTGGTACCGAGCCAACGGAGTCAATTTTGTGCCAAAGGATATGAACCCACCAAATTCACCGGAACTTCGTCCAATTGAAAAATTCGGGGCAATTATGAAAACGGAACTTCGCAAACATCCCAAAACTATAAAAACAGAGCTAGAATTGAAAAAAATTTGGGTAAAAACAACAAAAACACTGGGAAAATCGGTTGTACAAAATTTGATGGGTGGAGTGAAAAGGAAGGTGCGGGCATTCGGGATGGGAGACGAAATTGAATAAAACAAATGTTGTTAATCAAAACTCATTAGTAGTTCTTCATTCCTTGAAAATTTCAAGAAAATCCGATAATCAGTTTAATTTTGATGAGTATATATGTGTGTGCCATTTTTATCGAATACACCCTTTATTGCAATTTTTCGGTAGGACACTGACATTGGCTTGGCCTTGAAAGTCTCCAAAACTTATTTGGAGTAGTGACAAGAGGCTAGATCCAGCCTACAAATTGTAGGGAATGGTTGTGTGTCTGATATTCTTACGACATGCCCAGCCCACGGTACTAAGTCGACTGATTTTAGCAGTGCGATCGATGGAATGTTCTCGAATGCAAGCCGTGGTTCATTCACATCTTTCACATTCCGTCTTCCATTTGCACTCCACCGTAGTTGGTCCACCATGAGCATTTTCCACGTTTCCGTGGCCGTACCGGTCTAATTAATGTCTTGTTGATGCTCAACTTTGTAGTACGACAAAATTTGTTCACGTAAATTTTACCAGAACTATCAAATTATTTGAAAAGATAAAAAGTTTCAGCTTTTTGTTATACAATTATTCCATGGACACCCTTTAAAATCATTAAAACACGTTCATCTATGCAAAATCAGAGATTCTAAAACTACACTAAGAGTTGACCTACTAAGAAAAATGTTTTCTCCATGCTGAGATTTCCACCAAAACCTTGAAGTTAAAAGCTTTAATTTTGAAAAAGAAAAACAAAATTGTTTTAAGTTATTCTAAAATTTACTGCTAATATAGAATTTAATTGCACACAAAGTTTCTTCAAATAAAACTTCACAAATTTGACTGATCTGTCATTTGTCGTGGACGCAGGGTAATTGTTCGCAATAATATGCATTCCCAGGAAGAAATCGATGTGTTTCAAAAAGTGTTCCATAGAGTACTAATGGGCTATTTGTCTGAAAAATTTCAACCGGTGAAGGCATCAAAACATTACTTTTTAGCCCAGAACCACTCGCTGAGCACAACTATAACGTGGTTTAGGTTACGACAAGGAAGAAGCAGTGGCACATTTTTCGGAACGAACCCATTGTTTCTCCACATGCTTCAGATGAGAGTACTGCTTGAGAACGCCCAAAATTCGGAAGGATATTATTTCCACTAAGTTTATGAAATGTCTTGAACCGATTTAATTTTTAATTGTCAACAAGTACAAAACAAAACAGTAGAGTAACGTTTAAAATACGACAGGTTGATGAAGACTATGTTAAACCGGATCGATGCGGAATGTTTAAAATGTTAGATTAGACAACTCTCAAACTGAGTTTGAGTAAATGCAGGTATTGTTCTGATGAAAAGTTGGTTTAGCATTCTGAGAATTTAAAAGTTCTATTATTAACTTTTCAAGAATCGTGTAGTGGCCTTAAAGAGGGCTGTTTAGTTTCATTATTTCCGTGATGAAAGGAAACAGTTGTGTTAATTGAGTTGGTTGTGTTGACGTGAACGACCAGCTGCACGGAAACAAATCTGATCCCGTTTACATGATTTACAAATCATAGAACCAGAAGCCGTATTCTTCTATGAAATCATGACTATGAATCATGAAACCATGACAATGAATCATGAATCATGACCGAAATAACTAATATCATGATTTAGCACATCAATTTTCATGAACCAGAATTCATAACCGCTGCAAGCGTTACGTGTATCTGTCAAAACGTGCTCAATCATGTTGCAGCATCGTTCGCGTTTGGAGGTAGACTTGTAGACGATGTTTCATTGAACAGTACTGAAAAATCAAAAACCATGGCGCTGGAAAACGGATGATCTTCAGAGACAGGAATACGAAAAAACTAGTGTTTGAAAATATTCCAAACTTCCACGTCACGGACTCAAATCCCAGCATTTATCTTGGAACTTCCAAAAGGTACACGGGACTTACTATAATTTGTCGATAATCATGATTTGTGGAGCAATGACAATGTTGCAGCATCGTTCGCGTTTGGAGGTAGACTTGTAGACGATGTTTCATTGAACAGTACTGAAAAATCAAAAACCATGGCGCTGGAAAACGGATGATCTTCAGAACAGGAATACGAAAAAACTAGTGTTTGAAAATATTCCAAACTTCCACGTCACGGACTCAAATCCCAGCATTTATCTTGGAACTTCCAAAGAGTACACGGGACTTACTATAATTTGTCGATAATCATGATTTGTGGAGCAATGACTCATGATTTCATGATTTTCTCTCAGCAGAATAATTTGTAACGTTTCTAGTGCATTACGCAAGCATGAATCACGGTATCATGATCCCAAATCATGGTGTATTTTCATAAAATGAACAAACCCTGTGCTCATGATATCATGAGTCGTTTTTACTATTTTCGGGAGCGGGTTTGTTTCCTCGTGGAGACCATTTCACGAATATCAAGTTCCTTCGCACCTATTCATCAATTTTCAGGCAGCATACGATACTATTGATATTGAGGAGCTATGGAAGACTATTGGAGACAAAAGTTTTCCCTGGAGCTGACCTGGCTCATGATGATAACGGTGGATGGTGTACAGTGCTGGGTAAAATATCGGGTGCGTTATCGGACTCGTTTGAAATATTTACGCATAAAGTTTTCGCAGGCGATGGTTTTCCTGCCTCCTGTTCAACATTGCGCTAGAAGGTGATACAAACGGGCGTTCTATAACATGTCGGACACGTTCCAATAAATCCAGTCAATCCAGCCAATCCAGAAGCACGTTCCAGGCGATTGCTGAGCAGTACGCCAGGCTGAAACGGAAAGCATAAAAGAATTAAGAGTAAATACGTCGAATACTATGTATCTGGAAGAACCAAGCGCGATAGCACTTGTACAGGTGGAAGTTTGATTATCGATGGAGATGAGCTCGAGGTGGTAGATGAGTTTGTGAACCTTAGATCATTGGTTACGTCGAGTAATAACTGCAGCAGAGGTCTGGTGTCCAATGCACAAGACGTTGGTACAGGCACACGGTACAGGCATAAAATATGGACAACGTTTGAGAACCTGCAAGCACTTGGAGTTTTGAACGACTTGTGCTTAGGAAAATCTTTGGCGGTGTATGTAGAAACGGCAAATGAAGGAGAATAATGAACCATAAGCTGGCACATCTCTATGGGAAACTCAGTATGAAGTAAGTCTCTAAAGCTGGAAAAGTAGAATGAACAAGACATGTTGTAAGGATGCCAGACAACAATCCGCAAAAATGATGCTCGAAACCGGCCGGTACAATATGCAAGGAGCTAAGTGGCTAAATCAAATGAAGCCACGCCTAGAAAGTATACAGACACTCGAAAAACTGGAAACAAGCAGCTCTCAACCGGGTTTCTTGGCAAAACATTGTGGCGTGGGTATGGTCCTGAATGGATATTGAACCAGAAAAAGCCTAATAAGTTTCGCTACTCTTTAGTTCGGAGAGTCGTTTAAGCGTTCTTGTAGGTTTTGGTGGATGCAGATTTTTCAACTTCTCGCCGATGCGCTTGTTCCACAGCTGGGTCTGGTGGCTATGTTGTCTATCAACCAGCTGATAATGGCCCATTTACATATTAGCTCATATTGTGCGATAGGAGCGATTCTGGCGTAGTGGTGAACATCCATACCTCTCACGCCAAAGTCACCAGTTCAAATCTCACCCCCGGGCACGTTGCAAAAATATTGACTCACACGTTACAGCAGATTACTTCACTCAAAGGGTTGGCTCAAATGAAGGCTGCCAACGGGCTCACACAGGAAAGCAGCTTACTTTGCACTTCATCATTTCGTTTTATCGGCTGGTTAAAGATCCCCCACTTGCATCGATCAACCGGCTGCCTAGCAAAAGAATGATATGCCATCAGCCTGGCCATCGGATGCTCTCAAGTGCGCACCATAGGTTCCTGAATCATCACCAGTTTCCAATCCAACGCTGACCCAACGCCGCTACTATCAGCTCCAAGACTGAGGATTCCTCAGTGAGGAATGATGAAGTTTTCGTCGAAGGGCACCCATTACATCGTTTGCTGCTGCAAATGAGAGCTCTGTATCACACATCCGAATCTGAGATAGTATATTAATGTAGAAATAGTTAATTTAGTATGCAAAACGTAGCTATGATTTTTAATGAAAGCTTCACATTGTTTTGAATTTTTAACAAACACAGCTAAGGGTTGCGTACTTAGCTGGTAGTGCAGCCTGGGTACTGTTGTCCTTATGACTTCAGCTAGATTGAGAAGATGCCTGCCCGAGCGTCTGTCCGCCAAGGAGGTCAAACAGCGTCTGTCCTGGCATCAAGCGGTTCAATAAGAAACGCTGTATCGCGTCAACTATACATTAGGGTGGCAGCCGCACCTAGGTGATGTAGGCAGCGCAACCCCGTGCAAGTCCGTTTACAATTGCAGCAGGATCAGCAAATATGCAGTCATAACAAATATAATTATGATTATCATTCTATGTTATAACATCCCTTAACAATATTTTTAATGCAATTTTCAGCTTTGCATCGTAGCAAGTTTTGGCCCTCCTAACTTAAGTTATGTCAGAGGTAGGTTGGGTTTTCGGTAAGTGAACGGTTGGAAGTGCATTGACTAACTGTAGCTGTTTTTTACATGGTCAAGTAATTGATTTTTTCTAGTATAAAATTCCATGTACATTCCATGTAGATTATTGAAATTAGTGTAAATAGCAATTGTGTCTTTTATGATATCTTTATATATGAGAAAAGTGAGACCTTGTAACGAAGCAGCAGAGTATATGCATTTAAGTATTGGATCGATTCCATATTGGATCAGCCTATAAAAGCAAATGAGTCCTTTGCGAATAACATGCAGTGGAAGATGCGTTTGAAGGTATTAGTCTTTGATATTATGCAACATAGATACTAATATGCTTCTATGGTAAGTTATTTCAATTGTAATTTATTTTTGTGAGCTCCTTCCTCATTTTTATTGTTCACAACTATTTTATTAGGAACAGTAGACATTTGCTAAATATCAGCACATTTACTAGTTCCAAAAAAAAAATGTGTTAAGCAAATCTAAAGTTCAGTATAGCTGTGTATTTTATTTCAGTATTTTATTTTTAGTCGTAACATTTCTTATAAATTATTTATGTTAAAAATTTCCACTGTTCCTATAACAACTATATAACGGGTTATTGAAAGGGGGGGAGGGTTAGCCTAAGGCCGTCGAAGGATTTGTTGGCTGGACAAGGGTTCGTGGAGTCGCCAGTCCCTTGTCATGCGAAGACACGCGACCTTCTGGCCGTAGTCTTCCAAAGGCCCTCACTGAGATCGACTGACCCTGCTACAACAAGCCATCACTTAGGCTGTTCTCTGACTTTTGAAACTTGTAAAGATAAATGTTTCGACTTATAAATCTTGCAGATCTTCTTACCGTAAGCGAGTAATAAACGATGTTCTTATAAAAATACACCCTTTTCAAATGTGTTTTACTCAATTGAAGAAAATAATCCATCTCCAGTTTTCAGTTCTAATATGCAATAGTAAATGTTTAAACAAATACTTTTATTGTTCTAGAATCAATGGGAAGACAACTTTGCTGAAAATTTTTATATAAAAAAGTTGCAGCAAAATAGCTGATTTTTATAGGGACACCCTAAGTTACGCAGGAAAAAATGCACTAATTCGGTCATATCAAAAAGTACAGAAACATTTACTCAATCTAAGTTGCTTCAAATTAATTCATCTACAGCTTTACCGCAGAATGTATGCCTATATTTCGGCAAATAAAAAAGTTTGATTTTCGGTTTCTTTGAAAATACGGACCACCGTTGTTTTCATTCACACCAAAAGAAGTGCCTTGTTATAAGAAACAACTTTGTAGAAGACAATTTTGCACCAAAACTTCAAACTTAGACTGGAAAAGTATCTTTCCAGCTAAATTCGCATTCTGGACCACTGTGCAATGGTTTCAAGTGTTCTTCTGGAATACGATTCCATTCAACCACCAGTTATCTCTTCAGGTTTTCCAAACTTGCATGTTTTTTAGAACAGACCCTGGTCTCTAACATACTCTATACAGAAAAGACCGTGTTCCAAACGTCGGAACTTTTTCAGGATTTTTTTATTTGTCAACCTTGTTTACGTATTGGTAAAAGTGTAAAGCTTTTCGTCCGTAAATACGGGATTTTTCAACTTTGTACGGCCCTTTGCAGCAATGCATTCGCTCTTATCAATCGCTCCTTATTTTACTTGATTGTAAGATCCTGCACTATTTGGATCTTGTTTGGCTTGGTCTTAAGACTCTTTTTTTAAGATTTGTTACATATTGCGATAAGATATATAAAGATTTTTGCCAGTTGAATGCCAATCAGACGCGGATTTCGTTGCATACGCTTCTTCACCCGTTCAACCATGGCAGGTTTAGTTGCTGGGGTTGGAGGCCCACCACCGTACCGTTTTCAGCAGAGCCGGTCACCAGGTACTTTTTGATTGTACGGCTTACAAAATTTCTGCACACGGTCAAACTGACTAGCTTCCGGGCAATATTTTTCAGTCGTTTTCCTGCTTTGAACGAAACAAAATCGCAGAACGATTTTCGTCTGTGTTCATTTTTCAGATTTAAATACGTTTTCGAAAACAAGTAGCATCCCAGTTTACAGCTAGTACAGGTAAGCAAAGCCACTAGGGGATGCCCAATATAATTTTATGTACAATATTGGAATAGCTCTAAATGTTTTGTATCAGTTCAATTGACGGATCCTGTATAATCGACCTATCCACTTGAAAATCATTTCTATCAGTGAGGTGTGCAGAATGTTAAGCTATAAATTAAACATGATCTCTTATTGAATTTAAATTTAAAAACTACTAGTGCATGTTACACATTTCTTAAATAAGCAGCTATTTTTAAACGTAACTAAAAAACAAAGTCTATTTGTTTTTATGATGCTAATAGTTTTTTTTTTTTCAAGAACACATAATCATGAAAAGAGTAAAGCTTAAGTAAAGTAGTGAATTAAAGCGTCATATAGACATATTATTCTAACGGTGTAGAAGTGTACCCTTACGATGACCAGGACAACGGTAAAACAGAAAGTCACTCCAGTGATCGCGAGAGTTGAGAGATCTAGAGAGCGTATAGCGTTGGCTCGGCTCGAGCGAGGTGTTATAAGCAGAATAGGTGAAATATACGAAGAGTGGTACTTTGACTGAAGTCGAAACAAGACGTCCAATTTTATTTACACCACATCCTATAATTATATCAATTATTAGTACTAAATTTCTAAACTAAACTACTAAAAGTCAAAAACTTCTTGTCAGACTTAAAAAAGTTTCAAACATAATCACTGTTTTGGTTAAATTCGGAAATATATGGTGTGCATACAAAAAAAATCATGCAGCAATATAGCTTATATATAGCTATGTATAATAAAACTTTAAACTACAACTCGTTTTATTTGGAAATGAGGAAGCGACTTATCGTTTAATTATTGAATTGGATTTCTTTATTAGAGAGACATTTATCCTGTGGCTGGTTCGTCTCTTACACTTTTAATTATATAAACAGGGAAACAGCTCTGTACGCAGCTGACTATTTCAGTCATCAATTAATTAAAAATGGTACTTTTGAACGGTTATTAATTACGAGTATTTTTTAATGAAGGCTCTTACTGTTCTGAGTTCCTTTATAAGGTATTTTACTGGTTTGACTATTCTCTAAATGATAACAGTCAAAAACAATTAACTGAGAATTTAAGCACAATACAAATAAGTTTATTGAAATCAAGACATGTTCGAGCGTGATTATTAAACAGCAAACAAGTATAAATTTCCATTTCCACTCCATCATTCACTACCCCGGTAGAACTGTCCTGTGGTGTAGTTTATCCGAAAAGTTTGCTCTCATTCCACTTTCTTTGTAGATTGCAACGTCTTATATTTTTATACCACCTAATAGAGTTGTAAATGTTTTCTCACGGTTCCATTCCAACTGGGAATCATTCATCACTTTGTATTTTTGTTCTATTTTGTGCTCAAACGGAGCTCAACGGACTCCTCGTTGAACAAATGCATCATTTGATTTATTTGACGGTTTTACTGTAACTTATCATCTGGACCCATGTGAGGTTTGGGTTCTTACAGAAAATTAGTTCGAAAAAAAATAACAGATGAACAATAGAATTAAAGCCATTTCCACTGAAAGAGGTGGTTAAGGAAGAACTACATATCATGGTAGCAGGTTAGGCATGCTTCGAGTTGTTATTGCTCTACTCTTTCTGTAACTACAAGCTTTCTAGTACTGAGAACAGATTTCAAGACTGTGTATCTAATCCTTGTCATTGTGATTTTAAGTGCGATGCAGCATTAGTTCATATTAAATGTTAAGCTTAGCAACTGTTGTTAGCAGATACTGACAGCGTTTCTAATTGGGAGTACTGCCTTCATATATATATTAGGAACTAATGAAACTTCAATTTGGTTTATTCATACAGGTAAAAAACAAACCATATTTGAAAAACAAGTAAATCTATTGTACTGTTTATGAGTTATAGGGCCTCGATCACACAACATTTCATTCATTTCTACATACTTAGAAATGAACATTTTTTCATATTACTTAACACATTTTTTTTTTATGTTAAAAAAAAGACATAAATAAACTAGTTATTTAGAAATACATATATGAGCGTTCCATCATCACTCACAGCGAAGTCCGTTTAATTGAACTTTGAGTGCATTTAAATATTGTGCATTCAAGTCTAAGAGCACATGAATTAGCATGATATTTTATTTTTGCTTTCATATAGATAGAAGTTAAGATGTAAATTAAAATAAAGCTTCAAATCTACATGCTGCATTACCCAGTAAAAAACGACACTGATACTCCTGTCTAAACAACACCATTCGGAAGCAATTTATCGGTGGCTTCTGCCAGTGTTGCCTTACGTAGAAGGGCAGCAAACTTCACCCAATCCATCGGAAATACGACAATTGAACAAGAAACACGGTGACATTGTAAGTCAAGTGTGAACAAGTGAGACGATTTCCTTCCACACTTTGGAAAGCCCGTACCACATGTAGAAAAGCAATTTTTCTTCCCTCTACTTTGTGCAGTCATTCAAATATGACAGGTTTTTCAACACTTCCGCAAGCTATGTTTCATTTATTTGCCGCATGGTGCTTGTTTATTGCTGTCTGTGGAGTCACCCGAATGAACCGCATCCATGTAGGTGAAGCTCTACGATGGTAATAAGTACTTACAATTATTGAACCGTAAATTACTGAGTTATGTATTGAAAGCTGTAAGCCGAGCTGAAGAGAACGTGTGTCGGACAATTTGGGGTAACTGGGAGTAAAATGCATTCCACAAGAAACTCATCGATTTGATCGACATGATTAGAAATACTCACTTTATGTTAGTTCGCTCAACTTGAAAAAGGATCTTGCAAAAAAATGTTCTCTATACATGCCTCCAGAGAGATATGGGGGCATTAAAAGCCATTCTACGAAGCATAATGTATCCCCCATAACGCTGTTACAAACTCGTGGTAGAGTAGTTAGTTGTTTGATTTCCTCCACCAAATGATCAATAGTGAACACTTTATTTTAGTTAGCTCATTAGTACAACCCGTTGTCTGTGTGTCCCTAAGAAAATCATACTGCAATATGAAATTATTACTTGCAAAAGGATTTTACAAAGATATGTTTTTTATAAATGCCTACAGCGAAAGAAGCAGGCAATATGAGCCACTCTACGGGGCATAATCCATTCCCCATAACGATGCTACGAACTCTACGTAATCAAGTTTGCATACGTGTAGGCGTTACTACATTCAGGGTTTCCAGGTTTTTATAAATCGTAGCACCAGTTTGAATACTAACTTGATTAATTTATAATTTATATGAAATTGCGTCGTTCGACCACATACAAACTCAGTATACATATCGTTTTATTGTTACAAAAAAATGTTAAGAAACAATTATTTTTATGAGAAACGAGTCAAAACCATCAATATTATCCGGTAAAACAATGAAATGTTTAGCAAAATTGCCTCTCAAAGAAAAAATAAGCGGTTTGGTTGTTTTCTCAATGGTGCATATTACCACCAGTTCCTCTACTCACACCGGAAAGCACTTGAAAGAATCGTTCACACTTAAATTCTCAAGAATATTGTGGAAAGCTTAATAACGGCTCAATCTGCACATGCACTATTGCTAATGCACCATTCTGAGTATAAAAAATACCCAACTATTTTAATTATATGTGGATCCATTGTACACTCTTTTAGCCCAAAATTTTGGCACGTTTTTACTAAGATAATAAAACACTTCAATATGTGCCCTTTCGGTGGTATATCGTTTGTGTTAGGCTGCATAAGCTGTACAACTTGATTCATCGCTACATCGGAACGACTATTTATCAAACCTTTGGTTATCCCATAAACCATACGTCGAGTATATAAGTGTCGTCAATTATATGCAAATTAGCCAACGTCAGTCGAAATGACCTACATACCACCAACAAGTTCATCATACCTGTAATATATTCTTTCAAACATTTTCAATTGAACGTGTTTATTTTTATGAACACATGTGCATTCGTCAAATACAACACTACCACAGGAAAAGGTAATGTTCTTTAATCTTGCTAATGACTGATTAGTGTTAGGTTGCATGTGAATGCTAAATATATGTGCTTTCTGATGTTACAAAGATATAATATGCAGCGTGTCACACAATTTTGAAATGATGTTCTGACATGTCGGTAAAATTTGCCATACGCGCCATCAAAGGTGCGTCATGGGACGATCACTTTAAAATAAGATGTATTCTTTTCAATGATTTGAGCAGTTTGAAGCCTTGAATCGTTTTTTCGTTCGCTGTCTTGATCAAATATTTTTGGCAAATCGGTACATCAATACATGAACTGAGATCAACGGCATTACCTCCCTCCTGAAGAAAAGCATGACCAATTTTTTTTACACCTCAAAAGATCTTCCCGACCTCTGCTGAGACCCCCTTGGGTACCAAATAACAGTCGCGCTTACCATTACCCCACTCGCCGGTTGAGTTAATGTTCAATGATGCAGTTCAAAAGTTGGCACGGGCCATTACTGAGATATCACTAATAATATCCTTTCTACAACATGTATTCTTATTAATATCGCCATCATCTTAAAAATATTCTATTCTTAGGCTGTACCGATGAGATATTTCCCTGGTGGTGGATCATCTCCTGAGACAAACTATCCGCTGTTTCATTCAACCGCTAGCTTTTCTTCACACCATTTTCACTGCAGAACCGAAATAATTTGTGATTTGGCTCTGTTAAACGTGTTCCATGTATTTTCCTCACGACGCATTCACAAGGACGACGTTGCCTGGACTTGTGTCTGTCCCGACGTTAAGCCGGCGTTGCATTGATCAGAACCGTTAGCTGTTGAAAACCACGTACCCCGATGCCTCTTTGACGTCTGTCTGTCCAACAACGTGTCCGAATACTTTTTGTAGCAGCAGATACTTTTTGTGTGCAGATACTTTTAGTAGCAGCCATGATCTGACAGCAACGGCGTCTAGTGAAAGTTAACTTCGCCATGTTTTTGTGCATTTTCCGCTCGCATGACCTTAAGAACCCCTTTTCCATCCAGTTGTAGCATTCGTTGTCTACCGGTAGGGGGTAATGACGATAGGGATTATTCCGGCAATAACGAATACTGCTTCCGGCGACTCGCATGACCATGAGACCATAAACCCTGTCCAACATCGCCTGGTTCTACTTGGTTGATACCGTTGAAACCCAGGCTGAACTACCAAACCTCGATGAGGAAACACTAGCTAGACGATGCATCTTGCTACTGCTTGGCTCACTGTTATTCGGCATGATATCCGCGTAATAACTTTCGCCGCCATCTCACAGCCATATTCGATGAGGCTGTTGAAACTCAGCCGATCGTCCATCATCAATCCCAATTACATCAGCACACACTGGCATGTCATCGAACAGAAATTTCAGCACTTACTGACTAATAGCAGTTCCATTTTGTATGCTACTTGCTCCATGCATTCAATCTTCAATTGTGCCGATTCCTTTGGTTGCCATTTGTACCTTTTCCAGCGTCTCGCATAGAATGTCAGGACCACGTCGTCCGCAAAATCAAAGATCTCAACTCCAATTAGACCAAGGATCCATGGATAGAACCTTGTGGAACTTTCGCCGTGATCCATGTTACCGACCTGATTTCTATATCGTACCAAAAAACCTGGTTCTGGAAGTAGCTCTTCAAAATCCTGCAAAGATATTCAGGATCCCTTCTTATGTGCAGCGGTTTGGCGATGGTTCCCCAACACTTTTGAAAGTATTTTTGACGTCTATCGTTATCACAGTGCACTAAGAATTTCCTTTCCACTTTTGCTTACACGCCTTCTTCGCACTATCAACGACATTCCGAATTGCATCCACCGTTGAGTTTCCAAAACCCAAACTGGTTCAATGACAAACCATGCTCACTCAACATACACTTTTACAACTTGTTGAGGATAACCTTTTCCAAAAGGTTGTATCCGAGAAACATATAGGCTTATACGATTCTGGCCCCCCGATGGCTTTTGTGACCTTCGATCTTTGCCATGACTATCCGTTAGGCATGCTTTCTGAACGCATCTTCTAGCTATGAAACAACTGCACGAAGGTTTTTGAGTGTTTAGTGTTTTTGTTAAGTGTTTGGTGTACTTTCGTTGGAGAGCATAACTTCCAGCTTTTCTATAGCTTCCAGCAGGCTGTACCCCCTTGTGTTGATACGTCCACTGCCCAAGCATTGAAGTCTCCTCTGATGGTGACAGATCTTCGGATATAAGTCTATCAAACATCTGGTGAGATGACTGCATCTTCATGTGTAGTGCTACACACCACTTAGATTACCAGATCACTATGATTCTGAAAGTAAAAACAACCTTTATGCATGCTGGAAATCGCTTTTCTATGAGGATACCTTCCCATAACATGTAAAGCAACAATTCCTACTCCATCCACAATCCAGCTACCGTTGTCAAAAGGAACTCGAGACGGCTCTGCAACAATTTTAATGTGGCTTTTTTCCGATGTCAACCGAAAAGCAAAATTGATGTGCAACATCGCAATGATTGAGATTTAATTTGGTGATCTTCATTACTGCTGGCCTGCCGCAGCCTTTTTATACGCTGAGCATTCGTAACCTCTCATCAAGTGGTCGTCGCTATCCTCCTATTTGCAGATCATGTACCTCGGTTATTTCGCCCAGTCTCTTTCAGTTCTTCACCTGATGTACCGGGGATGATCAAAAAGGAGAAGACTAGCATAATTTTGTCCAGATTCAAAGTGATACAGTTCCGTGAATCATTAACCGATTTTGATGAAACTAAAAGCGTTCGACGGGGAATTTATTTTAGTTTTAGCATGTTTATTCAAAATTTGATTTGACTTCCGGGCACCGGAGATAGCACGAATACTTTGAGGTTATGTCAAATGTGCTTATTTTCTGCAGGAAATATTATATTTTTCTCAGAAATTAAAATTCATAACAAGTCTGTCAGTAGTTAAAGATCGTGAATCGGCTCATAAACAATCGAGATATGGCTATTTCCGTAAAATGTAGTTTTTTACCCAATTGCCTGACACTTCTTATGTTGAAAAACTCCTTTTTAATTTATCTGTAACTCTGCGTACCCTTAACCAAATTAGATGCAACTTTTTCCATACGATCACAAATTTATCCTAGTTTTTGGAAAAGTAGCGGACATTTCGTTATTTTCCGTAGTTCCGGATTCATTATCGGGAATCGTGAAGGAAGTACCCTACCAGTGTAATGGCCAGAGTTAGAACTGTATCAAACCTGGCTTGCGACATATCAAACTTCATGATTTTACAAACCAATACCACTGGTAGTCAACCTGAGAGTATTCTTTCACATTGGCCACACCTGGTGACGTTCCGGATTCGGGTTTCCCCAAGGGAAGTGGCCAGATTTCGAATGATGTCAAACCCTGTGTCACAACATCAAACTTCATGATTTTACAAAACAATACCTAAACTAAAAATAACTCAAAATTAATAACTCAAAATTAATTGAAAAATAACTCAAAATTAATTTGGCGTACGGAACCATCGACCTGGCGGAATAGAACTCAAATTGGGTATTATTTTTTATCCGTGTACATGTTTGCATAGAAGAAGACAAAAGGTGACAGGATTGAGTGCTTGCGCATGGGACAAATCAAGGTTAAGTGCTGAAGTGTGCAGTTCGAAATGTCATTAGAGCTTACGGAATTTCAACGGGGCCGTACAGTCGGTGCTCGAGAAGCCGGTGCTTCGATCGCTGAAACATGCAAACTGGTTGGTGTTGCCAGGGCCACAGTTAGCCGGATAATGTCGGAATATACAAAACATGGAAAAACATCGCCTAATAAAAGTATCTGTGCACGGAAGCAGAAGATGGATGACCGGCAGCAACGTTCGTTGAAGCGCATAGTCAAAGCAGACAGACGCATTAGTGCTGTTAAAGCAACTGCTGCTTTGAACAATGCGCTTCAAGAACCAGTTTCTACATCAACTGTCCGAAGCTGCACGACATGAATCTTTACGCTCGTGCGACCATTTCTAAACCGCTAATAAAACCGCAAAACGCGGTAAACAGGAAGCGCTGGTGCAAGGATCATAAGGAATGGACGCCAGATCAATGGAAGCAAGTTGTGTGGTTGGACGAATCATCTTTTACCTTGTTTCCAACTACTGGTCGAGTGTACGTATGGCGTACTCCTGGAGAAGCCTACAACCCTGGCTGCCTTCTGCCAACCGCTAAACATGGCGGGGGGTCAGCTATGGTATGGGGTGCAATATCGTGGCATTCTCTTGGGCCTTTAGTTGCTATGAAGGGAAAAATAAAGGCCAAAGATTATCAAGAAATATTGGATGACCAGGTATTTTTTAGAAAACCTTCACAATATACTTAAAATAACACAATTACCCATCAGGTGCTGCCAATGATGAAGACCATCTTTCCTGATGGCAGAGGAATCTTCCAAGATGACAACGCTCCAATCCACACTGCTCAAATCATAAAGGCGTGGTACGAAGCGCATGACACTTTCATCCACTTGATTGGCCAGCACAGTCACCAGACCTCAACATTATCGAGCCACTTTGGTCTACATTGGAAGCACGCGTGAGAAGTGTATATCCACCACCATCGTCTCTAAAAGCGTTAGAGAAGGTATTTATAGATGAGTGGTATAAAATACCTATCGAAACAATCCGAAATTTGTACGATTCCATCCCTAGGCGTATCCTAGCCGTTTTGAATGCGAATGGTGGACCCACGCCTTATTAAACGCGAGTTTCCTTTAAAACGATCTATCTAATCAAAATAACTGAATTATTGTTAGCATATCCGAACTTTTATATATTTTCGAAACTGTGTTTGAATAATTTGCCATTGAATCCTGATGCCCACAATAGAAACCTCAGATTCGCCACCAGTGGTATTGGTTTGTAAAATCATGAAGTTCGATGTGTTGCTAGCCAGGATGGACATCGTTCTAAATCCAGCCACTTCCCTGGGGGAACCCGGATCCCGGAGCGTCACTAGGTCTGACCAATGTGACCGAAAACTCTCAGGTTGAGCACCAGTAATCTTGATTTGTAAAATCATGAAGTTTGATGTGTCGCAATCCACAGTTTGGAATCGTTCTATATCTCGCCAATTCCCCGGGGGAACCCGGAATCCGCAACGTCACCAGGTGTGGCCAATGTGACCGAATACTCTCAGGTTGAGCACCAGCGGTATTGTTTTGTAAAATCATGAAGTTTGATGTGTCGCAAGCCAGGGTTTGACATCATTCGAAATCTGGCCACTTCCCTGGGGGAACCCGGAATCCGGAACGTCACCAGGTGTGGCCAATGTGAAAGAATACTCTCAGGTTGACTACCAGTGGTGTTGGTTTGTAAAATCATGAAGTTTGATATGTCGCAAGCCAGGTTTGATACAGTTCTAACTCTGGCCATTACACTGGTAGGGTACTTCCTTCACGATTCCCGATAATGAATCCGGAACTACGGAAAATAACGAAATGTCCGCTACTTTTCCAAAAACTAGGATAAATTTGTGATCGTATGGAAAAAGTTGCATCTAATTTGGTTAAGGGTACGCAGAGTTACAGATAAATTAAAAAGGAGTTTTTCAACATAAGAAGTGTCAGGCAATAGGGTAAAAACTACATTTTACGGAAATGGCCATATCTCGGTTGTTTATGAGCCGATTCACGATCTTTAACCACTGTCAGACTTGTTATGAATTTTAATTTCTGAAAAAAATATAATATTTCCAATTTTCAAGTAACATAAAAAATAACGAGCTGCAGAAAATTAGCACATTTGACATAACCTCAAAGTATTCGTGCTATCTCCGGTGCCCGGAAGTCAAATCAAATTTTGAATAAACATGCTAAAATTAAAATAAATTCCCCGTCGAACGCTTTTAGTTTCATCAAAAACGGTTTATTATTCACAGAACTGTATCACTTTCAATCTGGACAAAATTTTGCTAGTCTTCTCCTTTTTGATCATCCCCTGTACAAAGCCTTAAACCATCTCTTAAATTGCTTGCAACGGGTTTCAGTGAGCTAACCGACTATCCAATTTAGTAGGCCTCCCTTAGCTCAGTCGGCAAAGGCGCATTTACAAAGCACACTATGCTGAAGGTGGTCGGGTTCGAATCCCAGTCTGGTCTAAACAAAATCGTTCACGAAAATGTCTCGACTCTCCGGGCATAGAGTATGATTGCACTTGCCACATGACTATACTTATACAAAAATGACAACTGGCATCGAAAGCATTCAATTAATAACTAAAGAAGTGAATTTAGAACACTAAATTGAGAGCAAGCAATAAGCTAATTGTGAAAACAATTGAAACGCTAAGAAAGAAGAATAGTAAACATCGTAGTTATACGCCTAAAGATCACCGGATTTTGCAGAGTCCATTAAACTGCAAAAGGCTTCGAATTGACAGTGAAGGAAGATGCAGTCATCAATAGCACGGATCTAGAGTTAGATTTAAGGATTATCTACATATGATATTTGGAGGCCGTCGATGACAAAATTCAATCATAAATCGCCCTAGTTGACTTCCTTAAACAATCCCTGACGTGACTTTATGTATGTTGGACTGGCAGTTACCAATAGTGATCATCAACTAGCGATCAGTCAGATATGAGCGAAATTAACGGGGCAAACAGCATGATTTGCGTCATAAACTAATTAAGGTTCAATTTCGATGAATCATACAAACTAAGATAGTTTTGCCGTGTACGGTAATATACACTCAGTAGCAAAAAAAAGCCGAGCAAAATTTTGCTTCCAAAATACGCGTTGTTCAACCTTCTGTAACTTAGTCAATCATCAATATATTTGGCTGAAATTTTGACAACACTATAACATGCTGAACTATCGGTGCAAAAACAAAGCCGAGGCGTTGTCATCATACAGGTTTGGGCCGAATTAATAAGATGAATTCACCTCAGCTTTGTTTCTGCACCGATAGTTCAGCATGGTAAATATCGGGTGAAAGCGAGAAATACTCATGTTGGAGCGTCAACTTTGACGCCGGCTGTAGTCCAAACCACTGAATGAAAACAGTTCAAATTTTAAGTCATGGAAATTTTTTTAATATCCTACCTAAATTTTTCACAGAAATACGGATTTTTGAAATTGGTATGTCAAAAATGACTTTTTTCACATATGTTATGATAACTTCAATTTTATAAACTTCATCAACATAAAATTTTGGTGACATAAGGTTTATACATTAGAAATAGTGTTGTCAAAATTTCAGCCAAATATATTGATAATTGAAAAGTTACAGAAGGTTGAACAACGCGTATTTTGGAAGCAAAATATTGCTCGGCTTTTTTTTTGCTACTGACTCTGAGTACTGAGTACTGAGTGTAGATCACCGAGATTGCAATAGTTGAGATCTTGGAAAAAGTCTTTACTCAGCTTAACGGCATAAAATACCAAATACCAAATCAAGTAGCTCAACTGTCATTTTTTTCTGAAAGCTTTATTTTTACTAGCTTTAAATGGCCATTCCCATCAACGAATATTCAATTTTCAGACTGCACTATTCATTGGAACTATTGATACTTTCTCGTCATATCTTTCCCTAGCTAACAAACTTCCACTTTTAAATCCTAATGTTGATATGAAAGTTTTTGCTTATATAACTTGTAACCATAAACTTCACGCAAGGAATTAAAAACAAGGATTTAGCAAACAACAAACATTTCAATTATTTCAAATCAAAATAAATCGACGACTGGCCCATAAAACTGAAGAGACTAAATATAAACAAAATAGAAGCATTTTCTGTAACGCAATCTGCTGCGCTGGCTGTAATATTTCAACACACACTCATAATGCTTGAATATTTTAAGATTCTCACATGTTTTCCTTAAACAACATTTCCTGTTAGAGAAGAAGAAAAAATCAATTATCCACGAACCTTTCAACAAACCGATTCCGTACTTGCATTTTACGAGTTCTTGATCTATGAAGCGATAACGATAAGAATAAAAATGAACAACTAAACTCACACTTTTTGTGTCAACAACAGTGAGTAATCTCATAAAAGTAACCCTTCTGAGACCTGAATGACACTTTCATGCAAAAAAAATATATATACGGACAATCCAATGCAGTACAACCACCAATAGGTTACTGCCGGAAGCGAAGGGATATTTACTGCTAACAATAATGTGGTGAGAAAACAAAGGGGAATAAAAATGACCGCCCCAAAGAGGGGACATGATTCGCTAGGCGGAAGGGTAATTATGGGACAAATCGGCAACCACCTCGTCTCGTAAGGGAAACTTCCAGCAAAGAAGCTAGTTAAACGATTTGTTATGATTGGGTTGCCTCAATAGATTATTGCACTGAACCAAAAAGCATAAAGTGAGTGTATGAATTTACAATTTGCATGGTTGGTTCCGTATTCAGTGCATTGTATTTTTAAGTATACTTATTATGAGTTTAAAAAAAACATGTATTATGTGAATGACAGTGCTTTAAATGTGTTGTGCTATAAATATGTTGTGTGGTCGGAGGAACATGAGTAAAAATCAAAATAGTGTTTCAATATAGTTTTTTTTCAAAACTAGATTTCTGAAATTGTGTGCAGTGGAAGTGGAATATTGGCAACAATGTAATGTTTTAAAAATTTAGAAGAAAACCGTATAAAAATTGTTTTTACTGCGAAATTTAAAGCATGAGATGAAAATTTATTCATGAATAAACTCAAACAGGACCTCACAGGTCAACATTACATCCGTATTCCTCGAAATTTTTTGCCCTAATAAAGAATGTTGTTCAACATTTTGGTAATGCATAATTACAAACATCTTATCAATATTATCTAAGCAAGCATAAATCCTGTTGCATGTTGTTTGAGATTAATAATTAAAAAAGTAACAATTGAAAATTTAATTAACCGTAGCATATTAGTCTGAGGTTCAGAACAGGAGCGCAAGTAAGTTTTCGCTGCTTTTTTGATAAAAAATTTAACTTTATTAAAGATAAACAAAAAAAAATACCAACCTTTACCATTGTTGTGGTAGAGCTCGACTAACTAGACGGTAGCAGTGTTCTTTTTTTGAGGCTATCTAAGCTTTTTAGGCTATCATGCCATTTTCTGATGAATCCTGGTGTGTGTGAGCATTTTATTGGAATACCTGTAACTAGAAAATGAGAAAAAAGATTGGTAATTTCCATTTAGTTCCAGCTACCTTTATTGCTAATCTTGACAGATACTCGTATTTCGTCTACAATGAGCAGACTTCTTCAGTGTCTTGTACTAATACTAGTACTTTTTCTGATGCCTTCATATGAGTGGAACTGCCGTTCAATCAGGCCATGTACTTTTGAACGGAACAAGTCATAATCGGACGGCGTACTATCTGGGCAATATTTCGGGTGGGTTGTAAATTCCCATTTGAGCGTTCCTAAGTACTAGGCTTCCTGAAAAGTCCCTTAAATTTCCTACAGATGGCCTTGGTAATCGCCAATGTTAACCATTTTCCATGAGCTTAACTCCTTGAATGACGGCTGTCAATATTTCAGCCATTTCCCCGCATTCATTAGTGACAACAGTGAGAAGAGAGCGATCCGCAAGTTTTTTTTTTTTAATGGAAAAATCCGAGTTCGAGTTTTGATAAAATACTAATTCTACGCAAGAAAACGGATGCCGAAAACAAAGCCAAGCTGGATAGGTATTTTCTAGACTCTGCTCCGTCGATTCAAACGATTCATAAGTGATTTACTGATTTTCGTTGTAGCCGTACGAGCACCGTTGACGCACCGCGTTCTGGACGTCCAAATGAGCTCACTACAACAGAGAACGTCGATAAAATCCATGATATAGTATTGGAGGATCCAAAAGTGAAATTGAGAAAGCTAGCTAAGGCTTTAGGCATTTCAATGGAACGAATTAACAACATCATGCATTTGGGTATGAAGAAGCTCTGTGCGCGACGGGTGCCGCATTTGCTTACAATGGACTAAAAACGCATTCATGTTACAACCTCTCAGGAGAATTTGAGCAAGTTTACACGCAATCCGAAGGAGTTTGTGCGCTGATTCATAACCATGGGTGAAACTTGGATCCATTTCTACACACCGAAGTCATCGCAGCAGGCAAAACAGTGGGTTTCACCGGGTGAAAGTGCTCCGAAGCGCCCAAAAATGCAACAAACGGCGGGAAAGGTTATGGCCTCCGTGTTTTGGGATGCGCAAGGTGTAATATTCATCGACTATCTTGAAAAAGGTTAAACCATTACAGGCGCATACTATGCAGCGTTATTAGATCGTAATAATAAATAACACCGATCTGGTCCTACCTGTAATGTATCCATTTTTCATCACCCGTCACGATGCGATGAAGAAACCCCTTCCTTTTTTGCCGCTGGAGCAGTTGTTCACAGGCGAAAAACGACGCTCACCGTTTCTTGACTTCAAATCATAAGGAACTCAAGTTCCTTATTTTCAAATCACTCCTAACGCATGCAATCGTTTGGAAATGGCTAGACGGATTACTCCTAATGCTAAAGCAAGCTCTTCTTGCTTTTGGCACGAATCCTCATCGAGCAATTCAGCGTCATAGAAGGTTTTGGGCCTTCCTTCACGTGGACGGTCCTGAACATCAACATCACCGTCTTTGAAGCGACGGAACCAATCATGGATGTTGTTTCATTGTTGTTAAAACAGCATTTACTTACACTTTTTGAAGCTCTCAATGCACTTGAGATTCCATTTTCTTCAAATGGAAGAAGAAAATCAACACTTCCCGTCAATGACGATTGTTTGGCACAAAATTAGACATGTTCACAGAATTAGAATTATATACCAAAATAAAAATCAATGATGTGCCAACGCGGGTTGTTTGCCATATGCCGAACCTTGTTTCATGACGGTTTGGATGTGTCAAAATCGACCAGAATCGACCAAAATCTTACTGCAAGAGCCATTTACTGACAAACAGCGAAAGCTTAGTTGCACACTAATAACTATTTCAGAAAACCGGCCCACGTGGTTTCACTATATCAAGTATGGTTTGCTATATTTGTCTGCAAAAATTAACATAACGTTGACGAGAAGTTTAATATTTTTTGTGTTGGAAATCCCGACAGCAACACAGCAGTCGCTCACTAACCATAAAAGTATGCAACGAACATAAGTCACGCTGGAAAATCATGAACTGTAAGAGAGTCGCGACCATATAAGAGAAAGACTTCTGTCACCTTCTTCGGTTGAAATTGTTACAAATCGAGTCTGCATAGCAGAATCTGGTTGTTGCCGTGCAATAAGATATTCGTTGGTTTTTTTTAGCATGGTTCTGTTGCATAATTTCATGTCATGAGCATGACCAATTTCAGGGCTGTATAACGATTGCATTAAAAAATGGAGAAAAATTGCCGATTTGCGATTTACCTTTACCCGCACTGACGAAACTACCCAGCATCGATCATAGTTACCCATGAGTCAGCAGACAAAATTTGAAAGCTCTATCAGTCGAACTCTAACCGTGATGGCAAAAACAGTGAAGCAAGTCCGTTCAGAAGTGTGCGCGTTCAAAGAACAGCACCCCGCCATGTCGAAAACGGACATCGTGCGGCACTTTGTGGACGCCAGGTACGCCGCTTCCGGCATTTACAACATCTTGGCACTATTAGACAACAATCACAGCATCGAACGAAAGCCCGGTTCCGGACGGCCGACGACCCTGAGCTACAAGAAGCTCCAAAGGATTCTGAAGAGGAAGACCGAGAGAGAAAAGTGGCTATCAACCGGCCAAACAGTGAAAAAGTACCTGGCGAACATGAACATACATGTCAGGAAGCGGAAGTTACTTCCTCTGCTTTCGGAACTGCAGGCAGTGATGGACGACGAGACCTATCTCACCCTTGGTGGCAACGACTGGCAGGGCAGTCCGAGGTGAAGTTTATTTCACGCACCAAGTTCCCCTAGAAGGTGCAGCTATGGCTGACAATCACCGAGAAAGAAATGTCAATGTTCCGGTTAACTGCCGGAAGGCCGCTCGCAAGAGCGTAGATTTTTTTTGCAAGTAAGCTTAAATAATTATCTTCCATGGGAAATTTATCGAAAGCAATTATCTGTCTCAGCTTTTTTTTATCCCCAACCGCAATAAGTGCATTTTTTTCATGCAAACGTTACGTTCCACATTGCGTTAATTTACGTTTGCCCTCATGTATTTCTTATCGAAAGCCTACGTGTTTCAATCGTAACTCTTCAAAGAAAACATGTATGTTCAGTATCTTACAAGAGCAATTTCACTTGTGTATAAAAATTGGTTTCAAGCACCAGCGTTAGACAAATTCTAACCACAAAAGGTCCAATTTTATTATCTAAAAAACAATTACACCTTCTATAACTGATTGGTCAACAGTATTTGTTATTCTCAAAGTTGCTACCTGCTCACTCTCAATCAGATCAAGTAGTAACTGTTCATTATTCTAGATTTGCATTTAATTGAAATCGACCTTTGTTCTATGTTTCATGTTAGCTAGAAAACGAACAGATGCACATATATTTCGTATATTTTATCAAACGAACATCTCTCCGGTGACTCTTACCCCATGACGCATCAATATGATTACCTTCGTCTTAAGCTAGCAGCTCGGTTTCAATTATGTTATAACGTTAAGTGGATGTGACTTGGCAAAAATCAATCCCTTTATTGATGATTTACGATCTCATTTGAGCTCTAATGGACGGAGATTGCATCAATCTTTCTGTTGAATCCTTCGATGTGTAGATGTGTGATTTTTGATCCAATTGGATTCTGCCTTTCAGTTATCCACAATCAGAAAACTTGTGTATGAATGTTCAATATGATGCATATTTAAGCGCATCAAATACCATACAATTTTATTTCTTCTATAATTAAAAGAACTTGGACTGTTCGCAAATATTGTGAGCACTTTTAATTTTTTAACAACATTTTCTACAAAGTGCTGGTCTACGTACAGAATGAAAATTTACATATACAATGAATAGTTCCATCGCATACTAGAATTCAGTTTTTGTTTTGTGTGTTGTTGAGATTATTCCATTACATGTTTCAAGATGCCATATCTTACGACATAATTGAAATTAGGATGATATAAAATCAGTGGTAAATTTACTGATGAGATAAGCGTTAGCAACTCTTGATTTATAAGAACTAGCACAGCACCCTCTCGTATCATAGATGCATATCAAACAACATTTGCATAACGATATTCATCTTCAAACCAACGTGTGAGATGCTTGAGTGTGTGGAAATAATACCGCTTCTCTCAAACGACACTTGTGTGCCAAAGGAACACATTCTGTTCATCACTTCCATCAAAAAGTAGCACTAGGTACCATACATGGTGTACAGTAGAACAGGTTCTTAGGAGAAGACGTCAAGTAGATGGGGAATGGGAAAAAGAGGGGTTAAATATTTTAAATGTACCATAATGGCACTTGAATTATATAAACATGATAACGGTCTTTGAATAACTGTCTCCGTTTAAGTCTCATCAAATATCTAGAACTGATTGAATGCCTATCCTAAATGTTCAATTTGGGAAGAGTGATGCCTTCACACTGCAGAAAAACTGATTAAAAAAATTCTCACATAATCAGTTTATGCTTCGTAGTGCCATCATAGTTATGCACGACAGTAGAATCAAACATATTGTATGCAGGGTCATACAATTCTAAAACCAAATGAAAATCGTCGTGGGACGATGAGCTAAACATTCCCACGTCGGTTGAAGCAAGCCTGAATTTCAATTGAAACGCTTTCGAAGATGGCTAGATCGCAAATAAATTTTAACTTAACCGTTTGACAGGAAGTGAATAGGGAGAGAGTCGGTGAAGGTAAGGTTTATTCACTACACGAAAGCTAATTGAAGTGGAGTGAAATGAATACAAAAGCGATTAGTTTTCATTTTAATGCTTTGATGTATGACCCTGATTGTATGTTACATATATAATCTCATGATTGTGCAAAAATAGCTTAGAAAACAAGACAAGTATGCATATTTCAATTTACAGATATGCGTATTTCATCTACTACTAGAAGGTTTTCTCAGTGCTTCGGACTTCGTAGACACCACTATAGAATTCATCGCATACATCCAACTTATTTACTCACCTCTAGGTAGATGCCGAATCCACCAACGTATAAGTGTCTTTATTGGCACTAAACATCCGGGATATGGCAATCCCTTGCTTGACGTGCCGCATGGGTTCGGAAGGGATTTTTTGTCAATACTCGTAGCTAAGAGTATGTTTCATTGTGTTAATATCATTGCAATAAGTGTTTCAATTGTATTTATCTACACACTTTTTTGTACAATTATCGTAGAATCATATGTAATTCAAATGGTTCATTTCATTAATTAAAACTGCTGTAAATCCACAACACATGATTATTGCGATAATCGAAAACGGAGTGATCGTCAGTCATTGCGAATCAAAACAAACCCAAAAAAGGAGAGAGTTCCTCTCCCATGTGCGCATCCATAAACAGAGTGCACACAATAGATCGCTAGAATAACTGTAAAAGCCACAGTGGTACATGAGCGTCTTTCCATGCGTCAATTTTTGTCTGTTGAAGTGGCGGACTTGTTCCGTTGCAACAACCTACCCCGCAGTGGGATGTTAGGCAAATATTGACGTCCATGGTTCAAGTACCATTGGGTACATGCCATTTCGCTCTATTTTCAAAAAACATCTGTTTGATTTCCTACCTGCCACACTCTGACGGAACTTTTAACACTTTCTCTTCACATCTTTCATTCTAGCCAAAAACATTAATGTTCACTCTTGGTGCCTCATGGTGATGAGCGAACATCTTCTTCTACATCATAATCGTTACTCCACGCACGGAGAATACATAACATAACAATTAATGTATGTTGTTATTACTATTTTATATTATAACTCCTTTCGTAATATTTTTTCATGCAAGTTTCAGGTTCGCATTTATGCATCTTTGCATTTTTGGCCCCCCTTTTAGAAAGGATCAGAGAAATTTTATTTAAAAAAATTGTTTCGTTTTAGTTTTTGAACAGTAATTTCATATGAGCTCATTTGAAATTAATTGCGCCTCGATTCAAAGTAAATCTGGACACACGGTTTAATACACTACCGCGTCTCTGGTGGTTGGAACAAAAAACGTTTGACAGGCATTTGTTGATGTATCATTGGCGAAGATATTGGTGGTCGATCTCGTTGATCAACATGGAACTTGAGAAAAGAAAATTAATTGTACACAAACATCTAGAGAATCCTTCGTGGGGATCCAAGGGAAGGATATAAGTCTTTTTGTGCCAGTTAACATCCGAATCGGTCCCTGAAACAAAATTTAGTGGCCAAAAAGCGAGCACGATTACTCTACGAACGAGTTTTGACGAAATGTGATGGCTGTATTTTAATGTCAAAAAGGATTATAAACAAATCCCCTGACGAAAATTTTACCTGGCAACTGATCGTAAGGATGTCCCTTCCAGGTATAAATTTATTTTTGCTGATAAGTTTGCTTGAAAACTAATGATTTGGCAAAGAATCTGCCGTTGTGGCCATAAAACCAAGCTTTTCATCACAATTCACACAATGACGTCAAAGGTTTATATTGAAGAGTGTCTGAAAAAGCGGATTTTATCCTTCATTCGGCAACACAAGACCAACGTTATGTTTTGGCCGTATCTTGTCAGCTGCCACTACTCTAAGAAGGTACTAGAATTGTATGGTTCAAACAATGTTAGTTTCGTCACCAAAGAGATTAATCCTCCGAATTGCTCTAAGCTCAAACCGATCGAAAAATATTGGGCAACTGTCAAGCGAAAACTTCGAGGATGCAGTAAAGAAGTGACAAATGCACAACAAATGCGTTTAAAGTGGAATAAATTCACCGGTACAGTGTCGAAAGCGACTGTACAGATCATGACGGCATCGCTCACTAGTAAAGTGCGACAGTTGGATCGAAATGGTGAAAGGTAATAACTTGAATGTTGAATAAATACCCTTTTGTTTGCCGTTTTGATCAACCGTGTATGTTGTTTAAATTTTGAGTTATGATCACTTGAATGCGTCCAAATTTACTTTGAACCGGACTTTATTATGGGACGAATGTTCAGTCAGATTATGTACAACGTTAAATGTTGATTTCGAGAGTTAGAAAACCCTTTATGTTTATGTTTATGTTTGGGTTTATATTCGTGTTCATGTTTATGTACATATTTGTTTAAGTTAATGTTAATGTTAATGTTAATGATAATGTTAATGTTAATGTTAATGTTAATGTTAATGTTAATGTTAATGTTAATGTTAATGTTAATGTTAATGTTAATGTTAATGTTAATGTTAATGTTAATGTTAATGTTAATGTTAATGTTAATGTTAATGTTAATGTTAATGTTAATGTTAATGTTAATGTTAATGTTAATGTTAATGTTAATATTAATGTTAATTTTAATGTTAATGTTAATGTTAATGATAATGTTAATGTTAATGTTAATGTTAATGTTAATATTAATGTTAATGTTAATGTTAATGTTAATGTTAATGTTAATGTTAATGTTAATGTTAATGTTAATGTTAATGTTAATGTATTAATATTAATGTTAATGTTAATGTTAATGTTAATGTTAATGTTAATGTTAATGTTAATGTTAATGTTAATGTTAATATTAATATTAATGTTAATGTTAATGTTAATGTTAATATTAATCGTTAATAGTTAATGTTTATAGTTTATGTTAATGTTAATGTTAATATTTATATTAATGTTAATGTTAATTTTAATGTTAATATTAATGTTAATACTTAATAGTTTATGTTTATATTTATATTTATGTTTATGTTTATATTTATATTTATATTTATGTTTATGTTTATGTTTATGTTTATGTTGATATTAATATTAATGTTAATGTTAATGTTAATGGTAATGTTTATGTTTGAGTTTATGTTTATGTTTATGTTTATGTTCATGTTCATGTTCATGTTCATGTTCATGTTCATGTTCATGTTCATGTTCATGTTCATGTTCATGTTCATAGTTCATATTCATGTTCATATTCATGTTCATATTCATATTCATATTCATATTCATATTCATAGTTCATGTTCATATTCATATTCATATTCATATTCATATTCTATATTCATGTTCATATTCATGTTCATGTTCATATTCATATTCATGTTCATATTCATATTTTATATTTATATTTATATTTATATTTATATTTATATTTATATTTATATTTATGTTTATATTTATATTTATATTTATGTTTATATTTATATTTATATTTATATTTATATTTATATTTATATTTATGTTTATATTTATATGTTTATATTTATGTTTATGTCTATGTGTATTTATATTTGTAGTTTAATATTTATGTTGATATTTGATATTTATATTTATATTTATGTTTATAGTTTATATTTATATTTATGTTTATGTTTATGTTTATGTTTATATTTATATGTTAAGATTTATATTTAAGTTTATATTTTATATTTTATATGTATATTTATGTTTATATTTATATTTATGTTTAAGTTTATGTTTAAGTTTATATTTATATTTATATTTATGTTGTATATTTATGTTTATGATTTTATGTTTATATTTGTGTTTGTGTTTATGTATATATTTATATTTATATTTTTATTTATATTTTTGTTGATATTTCATATTCATATTTATATTTATATTTATATTTATATTTCTATTTATGTTTATATTTATGTTTATATTTATATTTATATTTATGTTTATGTTTATATTTATGTTTATATTTATGTTTATATTTATGTTAATATTTATGTTTATATTTATATTTATATTTATTTTATATTTATGTTTATGTTTATATTTATGTTTATGTTTATGTTTATGTTTATGTTTATGTTTATGTTTATGTTTATGTTTATGTTTATTTATGTTTATGTTTATGTTTATGTTTATGTTTATAGTTTATGTTTATGTTTATGTTTATGTTTATATTTATGTTTATGTTTATGTTTATGTTTATGTTCAACTTACTGAATAACCTTCCAGACTTCGATAAAAGGCGCATGTTATACTTCGTAAATCAGTTTCTGGAACTCAACACTGTTCCAGACGATTAGAGATGAGTTTTTCCATGGAAGGCCAACAAACCCGCGAACTATATTTTCCGAAAACTACTTGAACGGTTTTATTGACTTGTTTGTTGACAAACGGGTTGAGACAAACAACCTATTTTCAGATAATCAATTTAGACTCCGAGTGGATGAGCGCAAGAACGACTTGTAGACAGGCTTGGTAAGGAAAAATACTTACTAAAATATTCGATAGCATTACGTTTCGAGATATGCGCAAAACTAATGCTAATACAGGTATACCTCGATAGTACGTACCCTCGATAGTACGTACCCTCGATAGTACGCACCCTCGATAGTACGTACATTTTGCCTCGATAATACGTACCCTCGATAGTACGTACATATGATTCGATAGTACGTATAGCCACGAGCCTAGATTTTAACCCTTCTTACAAATTCACCCTTCAAACAGGTTGCGGCGGTAAGACATTATTTTATTATATATTTGTAACGGCCTTACCCGGATAAAAATAACTATACAATTACAATACAATAATATAAAATAACATTAAAGTCTATTGCCGACCATGAATCTTATTGTTCACGTATTAGATAAATGAAAAATGCATATTGTCATTACAGTAGATCTACTATTCCCCCTATATGCTAGAATTTTCAACAACTGCAAAACAATACAATCAATAGTAGATAATTGACTCAGATTTGTTCGGGAAAAAATGATTTTTTCCATAGTTAAGATACATAACAACCCCCTTATTCTATTGTCGATGCCTCAATCTATCTACACTCAGTAGCAAAAAAAAAAAGCCGAGCAAAATTTTCCTTCCAAAAAACGCGTTGGTCAACCTTCTGTCACTTTGTCAATTATCACTATTTTTGGCTGAAAATTTCACAACACTATAATCAATGTATAGGCTTTATGTGACCAATATTTCATATTGATAAAATTTATAAATTTGAAGTTATCATAACATATGTCAAAAAAGTCATTTTTGGACATAGCAATTTCAAAAATCCGTATTTCTGTGAAAAATTTAGATACCGTATTGTAAATTTCTCCATAGCTTAGAATAGTACAGATAATTATGTGGACAAAATTTGAACTATTCCATGAAGTGGTTTGGACTACAGCTGGCGTCAAAGCTGACGTACCAACATGAGCATTTCCCTTTTTCACCCGATGCTGAACTTGCTGAAATATCGGTGCAAAAAAAAAGCCGAGGTGAATTCATCTTATTAATACACATGATTTGTTACGCGTGAAATATCCCAAATAACTAGTGTAACCCACGAAGAACTTTAAAAATATGGCATTCAATATGAATTGGTTTGTGAAAACTACGTATACAGTATAACACAGTATTTTTAATAAAATTCACCTCGGCCCAAACCACTTGATGGAAATAGTTCAAATTTTGTCCACATAATTTTCTGTATTATTTTAGGCTGTGGAGAAATTAATAATACGGTATCTAAATTTTTCACAGAAATACGGATTTTTGAAATTGCTATGTCCAAAAATGACTTTTTTGACATATGTTATGATAACTTCAAATTTATAAATTTTATCAATATGAAATATTGATCACATCAACTCCATACATTGATTATAGTGTTGTGAAATTTTCAGCCAAAATATTGATAATTGACAAAGTGACAGAAGGTTGACCAACGCGTTTTTTGGAAGGAAAATTTTGCTCGGCTTTTTTTTTGCTACTGAGTGTATATAAAAAAAATGAGTTGGGGTTCCTTTGTCACGATTTAACTCGCGAGGCAGACGTTTGGCAGAAAATTTGTATGCAGGGGTTTTTGAGGCTGGGCAATATTTTTAAGATAGTAAGAGACCCCTCCTCCTCTGAAAGGGGCTCCCATACAAATGAAACACATTTTTTGCACAACCTCGAGAACTGATCAAGCAAAGGAACCCAAATTTAGCATGCGGAAGTTTTTGGAGGCAAAAAATGTTTTTATGGAAGTTTGAGACCCTCCCTCTCTAGAAAGGAGGCTCCCATACAAATGAAACAGAAGTTTCTGCATATATCAAGAACTAATCAAGCAAATGGAACCAAATTTGGCATGTGGGTTTTCTGGTGGCGAACAATGTTTCTACGGTAGTTTGAGACCCCTTCTCCCTCTCCTAGAAGGGATGCTGTCAAACAAATGAAACTGAAATTTCTTAATAATAACTCTAGATCTAATAAAGCAAATGGAACCAAATTTGACTTCGGGGATTTTAAAGGCAATAAATGTTTCTACGGTAGTTTTAGACCCCTTCTCCCTCACTGGTGGGGGGGGGGCTCCATTCAAATGAAATACAAGATTCTGCATAACTCTAGAACTAATCAAGTACATGTAACCAAATTTGACAAGTAGAGGTTTTTGAAGGCAAGAAATGTTTTTAAATTAACTCGAGACCCCTCCGCCCTCTGTAAGAGGGGGCCTCTCATACTAATAAAACACAAATTTGTGCAAACTCATGAGTTAATCAAGCATAATGAACCAAATTTGGCATGTGGAGGTTTTTGGAGGAGAGAAATGTTTCTATGGAAGTTTGAGACTCCTCCGCCATCTGGAAGGGGGAGAGAGGGGGGTTTCCATACAAAAACAACACCAATTTTTGCCTAACTCGATAACTAACCAAGTAAATGGAACCAAATTTGGCATATGGAGGTTTTCGAAGGCAAGAAATGTTTCTATTGTGGTTTGAGACTCCTCTGCTTACTGAAAGAGGGGTCTCTCATATAAATGAAATACGAATTTCTGCATAACTCGAGAACAAATCAAGTAAATGGAACCAAATTTGGCATGTGGAGGTTTTTGAAGGAAATAAATGTTTTTAAGGTGGTTTGAGACCCTCCGCCTTCTGGAAGGAGAGACTCCCATAAAAATGAAACATAATTTTTAACATAACTCGAGAGCCAATGAAGCAAATGAAACCAAATTTGGCATGTTAAGGTTTTTGGAGGCAAGAAATGTTTCTATGGCACTTCACCACCCCTCACTTTAAATGGGGGGGCTCCCATACAAATAAAAAGCAAATTTCTGCATAACTCGAGAACTAATCAAGTAAATGAAACCTTTTTAGCATATGGGGGTTTTTGGAAGCTAGAATTTCTATATACATAAAAATGATTTTCTCTGTCTGTCTGTCTGTCAGACCCTTATAGACTCGAGAAGTTCTGAACCGACCAACGTGAAAATTTATATGAAGGGGTTTTGGGGCTGGGGAAGGTTCTTATGATTGTTTGAGACCCCTACTCTCTCAGGAAGGAAATAGATAGAAGTTTGAACCCCTGCTTATTCAAGAAAAAAAAACTCATTTAAAAAAAAACCATAATCGTGCCAGTTATATCAAATTTTCCTTCATTTAGTTGCAAGCATAGCAGCGCACGCACCAGGTTCAGCTAGTTAACAATACATTCAATTGTAAATCTATGAGAATTTTTTATCGAGAGGCCGCGGTTTTGATTCTTTGTGAACTCATTTATTGCATTCACACTCTAATAAGCTGGATTACCCTGCAATAAGTCACAACTGGACATGATATGTTTCACCTCTCTCTGTACCTTATAGCTCCTACTCATGCGTTTGAACAAATGTCATAGGTGTCTATTAGGGTTGTCAGGCAGGTTGTTAACTGTAGTATACAGAATATGTGTGAAGGAAATGTTAAAATGCTTTAAATGATTTTAAGAGTATTAATTTACTGTTCGATTTGGGTATAATCATTCTATTTGAGTATAATCACCTTAGCATGAAACGAAAAAAAACTTGTAGTAAACTATACGAAAAGCTTCTCATTTCGCAATAGTAAACAAAACCAACGCAACGCATTGTCATGAGAGGCCGTTAGCTATAAATATCAGCTAGCTGTGCTAATCCGGTTCATTCTTGTAACGAACTTTTACAGCAACGGACCTGTAGCAGCAGCAACAGTGAAGCAACATTATCAAAGCTGAAAACTTCGCTCTAGTCACAACATTAACCAGTTGGTTTACGTAATTTTGCGTCTTTGTGCGTTGCGTCACACACACATACACACATACACACACATACACGCACATACACACACACACACACACACACACACACACAAACACACATTTTCCTTTCCCGTTAAGCTTATTCGATTGGTATATGATATGACAAGAAAATCATTCCTTTTGCCGAATGAACTGCCTTTATAGGACAAAATATTTATTTACATGGTTAAATTTATTATTTTATACAATTAAAGAGATTTAAAACCCACTACAGATATAAAAAACAAAAAAAAATTGTGATTCGATAGGACGTACGATTCGATAGTACGTACACTAAACGAGGCGTAGGTGTACGAACTATCGAGGTATACCTGTACTACAAATCATTTGAGTAAACATAGTTGAACGTGATATAACTCATAATAAAAAGCATGCGTAAGAAGCTCTCTTTCATTGGTTGCTCTAGCAACGCAGTGTAAACAAGAGTTCGCGCATGGTATAAATAGAACCTGCTTGTGCTCGTTGAGACATTCTTGATGACGGAAACAACGGACGAGACTTAGCCAGCATTGGCGGACGAACCAGCTGTAGCAGTTGTGGCAGCAGGAAGGAGCAGGAGCGTGTCGGTTTCGTATCATTGTAACAGGCCGGAAACCTCGGTCCGGTTACAACACGACTGGCTAACGTGATTTTTCGCAGATATTCAGTGATCCACAGATATATGTAGTTGCTACAAGTGGCTTCAGTTTTCTAATTAAAACTCTTTCAAATAAATTTCCCGCTTTTTGTACAATTTTCTGTAAGCATTTCTCAAGAAAACTTTACAGCTTGAATTTGAAGCTACAGTGTCTCCTTCAATGAACATTTTTAAACCACTTTTTGTATAAAACATTCATATCAAAGACATTGATGTATCTATTTAACAACAGTTGTTACTGTTTGGAGTAACTAATAGCTGATGAAGATTAAAGAACTTATTAACAATCAGTTCCTTCTCAGTGTGAAAGGCTTAAATGTTAACTCGTAGCAATTAATCAACAATCAGCGTGAGTTCGGATATGAGAAGTAATAACTCCTCGAAAGCTTGAATTGAAGTGAGTATATTTATTCTAAGGTTTTGCTTATATACTAGTTCTAAGTCGTATAGATAGGTAAATTACGTGTAACATCTTTAGAAAACGTTCAGGTAAATCCTTGCTGAGAAGCACGAGAGAAATTTATTTTGTTATTTTCCATTCCTTTTATTCCTTCTTAAAAAGGATGCAACCGCTTATGCGTAAAAACCCGAACGCTGTGTTTTGTTATTGCCTATTCCTTTTATTCTTTCTTTACAACCGCTTATGCGTAAAAACCCGAACGCTGTTTTGTTTTATTTTTATGGAGGACAAAAGATAATTAGTCTACTTAGTCTAGACATTGTTTTCGTTTTGATCCTAAAAAACATCACCCGAACAAAACATATGTCGGGTAATAACATTCCGGGCCCCGTAATTCGATAGAGTTACAAAAAAAAAAAAAAATATTCAAGTTCATAAAACTTCTTCTATTTCGGGACCTTCCCTATATTTAATCATTGGAAGTGGAAACAAATTCAAACTTCGTTCGTCTTCTTGAAAGTTTCTACTTGGGGCATTTTGGTTTTGTGGCGAACCTGACAACAAACTTATTTTCTTATACTTACAGTAAAAGTATATCCCAATAATAAAGCCTAAAATGATGAATAGTAATATACTTATAATTGTGATCAATTTTTCAGGTTCTTTGTAAATTACTTCTGGGTCACTAAACACAGTAATTATATTGTTAAGATATGGATTTTCCGGCTTTTCCTCTGTTTGGTTGTGAGTCGTGTCAGCATCTTCTTCGATGTGGTATTGAAGTTGGGTCCGCGGCTTGAAAAATGTGAGATCTTTCTTACTTTTCCCAGATATACTTCCGTAAATGGTATTGTGGTTGCTTTCGATTCTGCAATCAGGCTGAATTGTTATTATTCCTGCGTCGTAGGGAACTGAAGTGACTGTCAAATTGCAATGAATCACTACTTTTTTGGAATCGCTTGTATAGTAAAGCACTTTATTTGGCTCCGATAGTTGGAACATATTTGTGTACGGAGTACTTAATGTAGTTGTTTTGCATTTAAGCGATGATTTTTTTCGTGCATAATTGCTGATGATATACAATCATAGTCTTTTTTGATCTCTGCTCGAGTAATCATAAAATGACTTTCATTAAGTTTAACCATTGCTTGTGTCATTGGATAGAAATATTCTTTCTGATGGTTTATTGCTATACTCGATTTATCTACTGTTATCAATGAATGGTTATTCGCATTTGGCACTGAATATACTTTAAATAACTCATATGTATTTTTGCTGACTATGAGTGTTTCCATGATGATAACTTTTGTGTTGTTAACTTCTGTCACCCTATAATTATTGGCCAAATTATTATTCAGTACTGAAAATCCCATTGGTAGAGACTTGGTTATATTCTTAATCACAGCCTCTTGCTCAAGATGCGATAATGGATTTTGATTCAACCGTTTATACTTTGCACCAATTCCATCTATTATTTCACGGGCCAACATTGTTGTTTCCAACATTTTTGTTTCAATAGTTTCGTACTTGGCTTCATTTCGTATACGGTCAACATCTTGGTGAAGACGGAATATTCTTGTATTTAATTGTTCACCCATGTTCGCTGATTTTCCATTAACTTCTGCCAGCGACTCCGATATTTGATGGAATAATCGATCATCGTGTATTCGAATAGCTGATATTTCATCTTCGAGATCGTCTCCTCCAAAAACAAAATCTTTCAGATAGCCGAATATTCCTTTACTTCTTTTTGACCTTTTAAATTGCATTATATCCAATATCGTTTCGTCACAATGTCGCTCGATAGCTTGGGCAGTTTGGTTTAATGAATAATCTATTACTAAACCTTCCATGGATCTCAGAGCTGCGGAAAGGTTACGGTGGACGTCGTTGAGCAATGTAATGTCTTCCGATGGATTAATGGACGTTGCAAGTTTAGTTTTCCAGATTCCTCTTTTTAGGAAACAAGTTCCTTGATGATCAAATACTAATCCATCGCTTTCAAGTGGCTGAATTAACAATGCGTCTGCTAATGAAAACAGTGTAGCTGCTGCGAAGATCATACCTGCTGCTGGTGGTACATCATTTCGTCTGATTTTTCTTTTCGTAGTCTTCGTCGATGCAGCTTTTGTTTTTATTTTTTCTTCCTCAATCCTCGGCTTTTTTCCCCAATATGGAAAGTTATAGTCGATACTCCGCTTATTAGATGTTGATGGTAATTCCTCGTGATGCATTAGATTGTTCGAAACTGCAGTTGATGATTCTTTATCGCTGACGTCTAGTACAGCGATTTTGCCTGCTTTCCTAGTTATAATCCCTTTGCTCGTTTTAATTTCTGCTACTCGAACTTGTCCATCATGACCAGGATGTACGTTGACTACTCTTCCTTTTAGCCAGGAACCAGGAAATCCGTCTTGATCTGCAGCAATAACGATGTCGTCTACTTTAATTGGATCTGCCTTTTGATTCCATTTTGTTCGTTTAAGTAGTCGTGGGATATACTCAGCCCTCCAACGATCCCAGAAATATTTGTGATAGTACTGTACTAGTTTCCATTGATCTCTCTCATCCCTGGGAATCGTTGGCATAAATGGAGGAACATATGATCCCCCTTTCCCAGTTAAAATATGAAAAGGGGTTATTGCTTCAGCATCAGCGTGATCAATTGGAACGTCTGTTAGTGGGCGAGAGTTAAGGATAAATTCTGCTTGAACAAATGCGGCTTGCAAAGTTTCTGGTTTTGGTAACGTTTTTTCATTCCATTTATCCGTCATTTCTCTTATTGCTTGTTTAGCGAGCTTTACTAAACTTTCCCAAACTCCACCAAAATGTGGTGCTCCTGGTGGGTTGAAATGCCAAGATATGTTCATCTCAGCCGCTTTTCCTTTTCCCATTTTGTCATTGATTTCTTTAATAAGTGACTTCATCACAGATTCAGCTCCGACGAAATTAGTTCCGTTATCACTATATAAATTTTCAACTTTTCCCCGGCGATTTTGGAAGTTCCGCAGACATAGTAGGAAAGAGTCGGTATCCAACTTTGGTGCCATCTCGATATGAACTGCTCTTGATGCCATACAGGTGAATAATACTCCCCAACGTTTATCCGTGATGTTTCGGGTTATACTCACTTTGTACGGTCCGAAATAATCCACTCCACAGTTCGTGAATGGCCGTAAGTAACCTTGCACGCGAGGTGGAGGTAGTGCAGCCATTAAAGGATCAACGGGTTTTGCTCTTGTTATGACACATTTCTGGCAACAGAATTTCACATTTCTGATAACTGATTTCAAGTTTATGATCCAAAACTTTTGTTGGAGTGCTGTTTTAACAGCTCCATCTTCATGATGAAGGTATTCTTCATGATACATTCGTACTAACAGCTTTGTCAATCGATGACGTTGTGGCATAATTATTGGAATTCTAGCTGCTTGTGACAATATCGTAGCCCGTTCTAATCTTCCTTTAGATCGCATAACTCCATTTTCGTCCAGGAAAGGATGGTATGAAATTATTGAACTGGTTTTTGGCAATGTATCTCCAGAAATTAATGCTTTCATCTCTGCTGGGAAAGCGTCTACTTGCGCTTTTCTGTAGAGCGCATTTTCAATGCACCTCCAATCGTCGAGGCTTGTATTTTTATTAATCGACTTGTTCTTCAACCAATCCACAAACTTTTTCATGGAAATCAGATGTTTCACTAACCGTCTACAACAAGAATAGTTGTCTTCTTTTATAAACGAATACGTCTCTGGCTGGTTATGGAAGGCAACAATTTCTTCCTTTGTTTGCTCGATACATGCTGCTGCCGTTGGCCAGTTTTCTTCTGGTTGTCGTAAGAAATCTGGTCCGTCGTACCAAATTGAGTTTCCTTTAACAGATTTCGTAGCTTCATCTGCCGGATTTTGGGCTGATGGTACCCAACGCCATTGGCTTTTTGTTGTTGCATCTAAAATCTCTCCTACTCTGTGGCCAACGAACTGATGATATTTTCTCTTCTCAGTTTTTATCCATGCCAGGACAGTTTGTGAATCAGACCACATAGTAATCTGAGTGATTTTGATGCGAAATTCTTCTTT
This sequence comes from Aedes japonicus, assembly GCA_034211315.2. NCBI lineage: Eukaryota > Metazoa > Arthropoda > Insecta > Diptera > Culicidae > Aedes > Aedes japonicus. The sequence continues at coordinate 90,982 of JASCZW010005179.1, forward strand.
CACAAAGGTCATTAATCTTGTTCCTAACAAGGCTCCTTGTAGTTCCAGTCTAGGAATTGATACCGGTTTTATAGGACTTACTCTTGATTTTGCTGTTAAGAGTCTGACACAATAGGATTCGCTGGTTTTACATCTTGTATAAACGCATGCAGCGTAAGCGTCTTCTGAAGCATCCACAAATATGTGTAATTCTAATGATGTAGCTTCCTCTGTTGAAATGCATCTCGGGATTGATAATTTTTCAGTTGCTTTTATTTGATGAATCCAATTATCCCAATGATTCCTCAAATGGCTTGGGATACAATCATCCCAATCTATTGACGATACATGAAGTTCTTGGTAAAGAATTTTTCCATGAATTGTTACGTTGCATATTAGTCCAAGGGGATCGTACACGGACATCAAGAATGACAGCACCTCGCGCATCGTTGGATATCTGTCGTTTTTTAGGACTTCTTTTCCTAATTTGTTTTCGTTGATTTTATATTGGATTGTATCCGCATCAGTATTCCATAATATCCCTAAAACCTTTTCTAGTTGGGATTCTTTTTCTTCGAAGGTTTTTATTCTGGTCCTTAATTTTCTATCCTCCGGAATTGTTTGCATCAATTCTCGGCTGTTGGATGCAAAATTTCTAATGAAGAATCCGGCATTGTCATGAATTTCAATAATTTGGTTGACAGTTTTTGCCGCTATTACGATATTATTGAAACTGTCCAATAAATCATCGACGTAATGATTCTTCTTAATGGACTTTGTTGCTTCAGGATAGGCTTTCTCGTAGATATCAGCATTGAAGTTTTTAACTGCTTGTGCAGATGATGGCGAACATGTTGATCCGAATGTCATTACTTGCATAACATAGGTATCCGGCGTTCTATTCTGATCACAATTTCTCCACAAAATTCGTTGCGCGTGTTGATCCTCGATTCGTATTTTTACCTGATGAAACATTTCTTTTATATCACCAGTCACAGCTATTTTTCCTTCTCTCCAACGCAACAATAATCCAGGCAAGAAAACAGTCTCATCCGGTCCTGATAGAAGTGCTGAATTGAAGGACACTCCTTTCACTTCAGCAGCTGCATCGAAGACCAACCTGGGTTTAGGTGGTTCTTTATTTTGATTGGTGACAATAAAATGAGGGAAGTAAAACACTCTATCAGTTCCGGGTGAATCAATCTCCCCTTTTGTCAGCTTACGAATGTAGCCCTTTTCTTCATAATCTCTGAAGGTCTGCTTGGCCCATTCTTGCAATGCTGCATTCTTTTTCAAGGATTTTTCCATAGAAATCAGCCTGTTTAAGGCGTTTCCATAGCTGTCAGGAAAATTGCTTCTATCCTTTTGCCACAGCAGACCGACTTCATAACGATCACCTTTTTTCTTTATTGTATCAACCAAGATTCGTCTTGCTCTTTCCGAATCTTTCGAAATAGTTTGTTCCGTTAATCTAACTCCAAAGTCTTCTATGGAGAAATAATTCTGCATCATTTTCCGCATTTCGTCGTCCTGATGTACTAACGTCGCATACTCCTGATCCATCGTTGAAGTTGAATTTCCGAACATTAACCATCCTAGTTTAGTTTTTATGGCAATCGGTTCATTGTCCTTTTCCCATTCTTTTTGTAATGGCACTAAAAGATGGCTGTGACTTAAACCAATAAGAATCGTTGGTTTTGCTTGTACGTATTCTTTTATCGGTAAATCCTTTAAGAATGGATATTGAATTGCCTTTTTTTTGTAGTTCAAAGTTTGCACAGGTAACTGGAGATTTTTTATAGTTCTTACTCCTTTGAGAGTGAAACGTTTCTGATTTTCGCCGTTAATATGACATTTTACTATTCTGCTTGATGGCTCTTCTCTCGATACATCTTGCGTCCATTTAAGCTCTAAAGGATCAATTCTACCTTCTAGGCATAGAGCGTTTGCGATGCTCTCATCTACTAGCGTTAATGATGATCCTGCATCAAGCAGTGCGAATGTATCAATATTTTTGTCGCCATTTCTCAAAGTAACTGGAATCACCTGGTAATACTTCATAGTACTCAGATCTTGGTGATGGTTCGTTTGGTTGGCTTCGTCGTCATTTTGATCTTTATCCATTCTTGGAACCGTCTTTGTATGTAGAAATCGGTTATGTTTTGCTTTACAATTTCCGATTCCACAAACTCTTGCATTTGGACAATTTCTGGCAATGTGGTTTCTACGCAAGCATGACCAGCACAATGACTTATTGTTAGCCTCTTGTCTTCTTTCCATTGGTGTCATTTCGACGAAATTTTCACACTTATAAATTGTGTGGTTACCCTCACAGATGTCACAATTGCCCGGGGTTTGTTGTTGTACTTGATGTTGCTGTTGCTTCGGTTGGGTTTTCAATTTCTTATGTTGGCTTGCAGGCTGCTGATGCATATGTATATTGTTTTTAATTGGTCGGGTTGTTCCTGGCGAACCCTGGATTTCTCGAAAAACCTTTGCATGATTGATGAGCCAATCATTTAAATCTTTAAGCGTTGGCATATTATCATTTCGCTGCACTGTCTCTGTCCAAAGAACTTGTAGATTAAATGGTAATTTTTTGACTGTTTCATCAATCAGCCTGTGGTCATGTAGGTAATCTCCTTTGTTCATAACTTGGATATTTGTTACCAAGCTATCTAAGGCTTCGGATATTTCCACTACCACTTTTGGAGACTCGCGTTTAATTCGCGTTAAGTTCCAGAGTAACTCTTCGTAAACCAAATTGGTTCTCCCGAAGTTCTCTTGTAGACGCTGTACTATTTTAGGCACATTGTCTGGATCGAACATAAGATGTTGAACTGATTTCTCAGCCTGACCTTCAAGCGCTTGTTGAAGTCTGTTCAGGTTCTCGATGTTGGTGAAAGCTCCTTCTGCCGTGGTGCTATCAAAGATTTTCTTGAACCTTGGCCACTCTTTGGCCGCTCCGCTAAAACGTGGGAGGTTCAATAAAGTTTGTCTTTTCAAGAAATTTGAAAATTGACCTCCTTCCTGCTCCCGTTTCATATGCAGGCTTGTTACCAAATTTTCCAGATGAGCCATTGATACGGGCTCCGACAGTTTCTTTATCTGTTGTTGCATTTGCTGCCTCTCTTTTTCAATCTCCATACACTTCGGTCCTATCCACCGTTGCGATTTCTTTGGAGGTGCGGACAGGTTAACGCATTTCAAATGAAACCAGCGGTCGCAATCGTCGCATGCGACCATGTTGTCTGCTGTGTCCGGCTCATTGCAAAGACGGCAATGACCGTTCTTATTTTTGACCAATTCAATTGGCATGATGACGCTTCAATATCTCAAAGGATATTCCGTGAACCAACTTACGGGCTCTATTGGAATTCAAGCTTTACTTCTAATGAACTCCTCTCTGGAGCCACCAATTGTTACTGTTTGGAGTAACTAATAGCTGATGAAGATTAAAGAACTTATTAACAATCAGTTCCTTCTCAGTGTGAAAGGCTTAAATGTTAACTCGTAGCAATTAATCAACAATCAGCGTGAGTTCGGATATGAGAAGTAATAACTCCTCGAAAGCTTGAATTGAAGTGTGTATATTTATTCTAAGGTTTTGCTTATATACTAGTTCTAAGTCGTATAGATAGGTAAATTACGTGTAACATCTTTAGAAAACGTTCAGGTAAATCCTTGCTGAGAAGCACGAGAGAAATTTATTTTGTTATTTTCCATTCCTTTTATTCCTTCTTAAAAAGGATGCAACCGCTTATGCGTAAAAACCCGAACGCTGTGTTTTGTTATTGCCTATTCCTTTTATTCTTTCTTTACAACCGCTTATGCGTAAAAACCCGAACGCTGTTTTGTTTTATTTTTATGGAGGACGAAAGATAATTAGTCTACTTAGTCTAGACATTGTTTTCGTTTTGATCCTAAAAAACATCACCCGAACAAAACATATGTCGGGTAATAACAACAGTAGTATGAGACAACTAGCAGAACATAAAAAGACTAGTGAATAAAATTATGATTGTAATTCAAAAATAGATTTTGATGTAAGTATTAAATTGAAATCCAAATTAAATTTCACTTTACAATCACGGGGATTCATGCGTGCATTAAATAAAGCGACTTAATGTTCCGAAATATATCTATACTAAATTTGACAACTCCATGGAATTTATGGAAGATTATGGAAGTTATGGAGGATTTTTCATGACAACGACATTGTTGCCATATAGCTTCCTCTACGATGGAAACAATACTGCCACTTGATTTTGTCATCTTAAATAGGTCTACTTTTATGTTCAAAATATATGAATGTCCTTTATTTTAGGAAAGCTAAAATAAGCCGGTTTCCTCTCATCATTGTTAAGTTTAGTTATGTATTGATCAAAAAGTTATAGAATATGTTTATAAGTGTTCAATTTATATGGAATGCGCTACGATAGATTCACGCAAATAAACAAACCGTCGGCAGTACACATATTTGCTACTGTGAAATTTTTAGAAAATCAAATTATTAAGATCGGAGAGAAGCCAACAAACTCATTTCATGAATGTGGGTAGGTACGGTTAGATTACTTGTCAGTCTACTACTCAGTCTGAGACGTTCAGAAATGAAAACAAAAAACATTTCATAACAACAAAACATTTAGAACGTGACAAAATAATGGAACATGAAAATTCGCCAGGCCCTCAACCTTTGATATGCTTCAATTAGAGCGCCACCAAGACTTACGAACCGTAGAATATGCTAAGTGCTCCATGCAAGGACAGCAATTGTTTCGCATAAAAAACAACTGCATTGTACAAACTAAGTGTGCACACTGCACACCCACCAGAGATGCCTGCAGGCGCTAATTTTACCCAACCACAGGCCAAGCAGCAAGCTTGCACCACATCTTCATCTTCATTTTGCACCTCAAATACCAACCTATTGAAATCACTCAACAACAGCTTCAGGCACAATAATTATTTCCATCTCGGCGAACGGTATCCTTTTGTCGTATGATGTATGCAGTGGTGTCGACCTAATTCAAAATAAAGGGGGGAATACGGCGATTCCTGTGTAATGTTGCTATTAAAATTTCCGAGTAGGATCCTTAATAAAATAACATATTCACTATGCTTCGATGAATTCTGATACTGGTTTAGTTTGTCTTGTTGGAATGTACGTATCAGTAACATTTGATAAAGGTTTGTAATTCATCGTTAGTTGCTATCAATTAGGATTAACATTTTTAATCTTTTCCGAGTAGAAACACCAGAAAAAATAATTTAATGAACTTCAGCTGTTTCACTTTCACTTTTGAAAAAAAACACTATTTGAAAAAAAAGGACCACTTTCGTGTTGAAGAAGAATAAATAGGCTGTCTCCGTGCTCAATGTGCATTAATAATCAGACGATACCATTCTCGTGGATAAGCAACCAACACAAGACGATAGGTGAAGGACTTCTAGACCCTTCATCGCCAACCGTGGTCCATGAAGGCCGTAAAAGTTGGAGCCTCCAAAGATGCATATCGCTGCCCAAATGACTTTAAAATGGAGTGGTAAAAATAGTTTATTCTTTGTTTACTTCCACAAATAAAAAAACATCCAATTAAAAACTAAAACATTAAATTAGACAAATTGCCAACCTTCTTCAATTATTGAATGCTAGGCCCTGAGTTTGTTTCACTCTCTGCATTGTAAATTGTTTCTTTTCGGCCATGGTTTCATGATGCAGCACTACGTCACACTTTTTTAAGGAAATCCTACAAATTCTATCTGGAGAGCTATAGTGATATGATCTTGAATCTCAATTCCTTGGAATGGGAGAAAAAGAAGTACCCTAACAATGTGGTTTCTAACATGGTGAGACGACCCCCTCTTCACATTATTGCCGACACCACTGGATACTTGCACAATTTGTTAGACGATGCGAAAGTGTGCCATAATACGTTCTAAAGAAACAAGCGTTTGCTTTCGTTAGTATGTTGTATCATCTGTAAAAATGGCGATGAAAATGAAATTGAATATAGATGCATCGAAATATCCATAATTTAACATTTAGAGCGATAAACTATAAAGAAAACAATCACCATGCTCTGTTCCTGTAATTCTATCGAAAGATTTAAATTGTCATTTGGGTTATGGTCATCTAGGTTATCGCAGGTTATGGTAAATCTGCTAGACTAAGTCTATAAAACCTGCCATTAAATTTTATATTAATTTTGATAACATATTTTTTCAACATTCTATACAGGCGTTTCAATTTACTAACTGAAAACTGCACGGTAGACTATGATAAGCAGCATACAAAAGTGTCTGGATTTCCATGCAGTACAGTAAAGGGTGTTTCGATCAAAATTTGGTCGACTTAAACTTGACGTATTTCCTATCATCATAGTGCATTGAAAAAATTTGCACACCTCTCATTATGAAGATGTGTGCGCATAGCATCATGCCTCTGTTTTGATTTTGAGGTTAGCACTTCAGTTATCAAAATGTCGTCGAAGGAAGAGAAGCAACGCATCAAAATTTTGCACGTGCATGGCGAAAATCCAAACTACTCTCACGCAGAGATGGCATTTCGCACTAATGTTACGCCCTTGCGTGAGATTTCTACCTTCACAGAGGATACAACCATAACTCACCTCAGATAGAGCAAAGTGCTCTTCTATTCGGTGAAAAATAGACAAAGTAAAAGTGTGCGTCTGTGATAGGATTACCTGGAGTGAGTGAACCACACTCACTTTTAAATGATCGCACTCACGTGCTCTTATCTGTCTTCGCCCACGTGCGTCCCGCCTGCGATCACTGCCGCGCACACTGGGGCGAGGACGCACCAGTGCTCTCTCTGTGATTCACTGGTGTGATTGAAAGTTGAAACATCGTCGGAGATGCAGAAAATGTCCGAAAAAAGGAAGCGGGAAGAAACATTATTCTTTCTTCCTTTGTTATGTAGCGCCAAATCGAATTTGCAATCGCTGCTGTATATTAGCAGAAGAGTCCACGCCAGTGAGCTCACTGGGGCGCACGCGTCAGGGAATTTAACTGGATTCGCTTCTGTGAATTTGAGAGCTCTTCTTCTCACTCTAGAGCGATCGAGTGTAGTGTGAATAAAAACCATTTTTCTTCACACACATGCGCTACCCGCATGCAATCACGGGGGTGAATATAATCAAGAGAGAAGAGCTCTCGTTGAGGTAGGAAGAGTGTGTGGAAAATTTTATAACTCTCTCTACTACACTGAGGATATGGACATCACTGCTTTCACGCTAAGTTGGTGAAATTGTTGAGTATGGCTTACCAACGTATTAAAAGTGTTCGGTGAACGTTCGTCGAAAGCCAGGAAAGCTGGATCGGGGGATAACCCAAAGCCGAAGACCACTGCACAACCTCTCCGTCCGACATGTCGCAAAGAAGCTGGGAGTGGCACCTTCAACCGTGGATAGAGCTAGTGGATAGAAGTTGTGGTTCCAAGTCGCGACGATTAACAAACCACGTCGGCCACAGCACGATTGCGAAAGTTGTACACGACAATGGTGACGAAGTTTGATTGCGTGGTACAACAGGACGATGAAACTTACGTCATGGCAGACTTTAAACAGCTTCCTGGACAGGAATTTTATACGGCAACCGAACGGGGAAAGGTGGCAGATATTTTCAAGTACACAAAACTGTCAAAGTTCGCGAACAAATATCTGGTGTGGCAAGCCATCTGTATCTGTGGCTTGAAGAGAAACGTTTACATTGCGACCGCAACCGTCAACCAGGAAATTTATCTGAGTGAGTGCCTACAAAAACGTCTACTGCTTTCCCTGAATTGTTCCGTTCTATTTTGGCCGGATTTGGCATCTTGTCATTACGGAAAAAATGCCATGGAGTGGTAAGTTGCCAACAACGTTCAAGTGGTGCCCAAGGACAAGAAATCTCTCATCACGCCAGAGCTCCGTCCAATCGAACAATATTGGGCCATCGTCAAGCGGAACCTTAAGAAGACTCAAAAAGCTGTTGTGAGCGAGAAACAGATTGTACAAAATCTTATTAAAGGGGTTAAACGAAAGACCCGGCAATTCGCATTCGGTAACAAGGAAGCTTAGCTTACGTTAGCTTATAAAGCTTAGCTTATAAAGACCAAATTTGCGTCCTGGTAACCTTGTTCACATTCGCAAAGATTGCTGTCTCATGTGATTGCCCAACACGGTATAAATGAGCGTTTAAAAAACAATGATTGGACATGAGGCAAAACATCACACGAATGAATTATCGACTCACATCTCCTTTACTCCATTCATGCTGCCAGCTGACGAGTGACTGTTGACGAAAAATAGGAAAAAATTATTGACGATTTGTCGATCGTAAATATCGCCTTCCATAGCACCCACATATGCAATCGAGTCCGCTTTCTCATTATCCAGAATCGAACAATGAGAAGGTGATGATAAAACAACGCGAAGATAAAGCAATTAGAAGCTCCTGTATTTTCATGAGAAAATACGAGCAGTGCTTTACCGTCCTCAAGGAGCAAATATCCTTTATAGAACTGAGACTATACGTGAAATAAAACACTGATCCGGTATAAATGAGGCAACAATTTCTAGCGTAAAGTGTATTGCCGCTAGTTCAGCGACGTATACCGAACAAGGAGCTTGAAGTTTTCGTGCGATGCTATGAATTTCATTTAATACACCAAAGCCTGCTGACTCCTCTATCAATGACCCGTCAGCGAAAAAAATCATTCTGGAATCAACTTGGCCTAATTTTGCGCCCTAAGCAATCAGTGGACGATGATGCTCATAAATTCCATGAAGTTTCTGCTTCATGGATACAACATATTAAATCGAGCTGCCGAAACACAATTGGGAATATTCGGCAGAGGGCTGACATCCTGTCTTATGCACTAAGTCATGAAGCGAGTTTGAGCATGAAGAAGAGTTCTTTACAGAACGCACATTTTGGTGTGCTATCGGTACAGAAGCCATCCTCATGTTTCTCCCCGCAGCTGGAGCAGCGTGCCTTATTCCCGAAATGAGAGGTGTATGTTCCATTTGCTTGCATTTTTAGCTGATCATGACCCGAGGTACGTACAACCACAGGTAGTCGAAGTTTTTTCAACTCGACGTATTGAGGGAGGGCTGAACCAATGAAGGTCATACAAAACGAGTCTGACTTTGTAAGCTTCTTTCCACCCTTAATGATCAATGTTTTTCCTAGCTTTTGCACATGCAGAATCTTCATTGGATAAAGGAGATGGTTTATAAAATGACCAACCACCTGCTTCACTTCGGTGAACATATCTCAATTTCCATACACGGAGCTTGGATATACACTTTATATTCCAGTGTAAAGAGCTGAGAGACAGCAATCTCAATAGCTTGAGGATGGACACAACGTCCCAAAGCATATTTGGTCTCACTTTATTTATCTCGGGCACGGCCGAGAATCGTTTCGTTAGATCGTTAGAAATCTGATGTATATTCAAATGTTTTGTTTGCAGCACCTTTACAATTGGTGCCATGGATAACTCATCCTTCGACAAACTGAAACTTCGCGTGAATTAATGCCAATTCTACTTTCAAGGAAAAGCTTTCATCAGTCTTGTAACATTTAACAACGTTGAGGTTTGAACTGCAATTTATCAACATATGGAACATATCTGATTTTGTTTTCTTAAAATTCACAGTATCATCAATTGAACCACTTAAAATGTTTTCAAAATATTATTATTATAGTTTATTTGAGACCGTATCGATCCATTTGGGTCTCTCATTTTCAATATGAAAGGATCGAAGTTTCAATATTCTACACAAAAATAAACACCGAGGCAATCAAGCACTAGTGTTAATTTTACCCAGAAACCTAGAGAAGCGCATGAGGTAAAAGACAACACAGTCGAAGGTCAGCTGGTAAGAAATTCGAAATGGAAGCTCTAGCTCAACACACGATGAAAGTTAGAATATGACAATGTACAAAATTGCTAATTACTTTACCGGCCACAAACAAGCAACATCAGAGTCAAGTAGTTACAATAATGTCTGCACCGGCAATGGTCAGTGCCATTTACATTTGTATTGCAGTATAAATCAACTCCAATCCTTTCTAACCAGCTCGTTGCATTCTCTGTATGCTGGACAATAATCTTAGGTTGATGTATGCAAATATTCTCTGCCAAGCATGAATAAACTAATGAACTTGCAGGAGAGTTTAGGAAAAGATTGTCTTTCTAGAGCAAGAGGATACATGAAGTAATTAGCTTTTGTTTATAATATGCTATATAAATGCACATACAATTATTGAAGAACCTCCGTACCTAATCTGGCCCATGCATTTTGCGCAAATGGATTGAAAACCAAAATAACACAAAACTATTTTCTGCTCTATAACGGTTGTGTGTCGAAATAAACAAAGGAGTCACCATATACCGCAATCAATTTGATTCTTTCTGTCAGTAGCTTTTGAATAAATTATCCCATCAAATTGTTATGTTGTTAGCAACCTCGTCAACAGAGCTATGCAGTTTTTGTGCAACGCTGGCAGTCGATTTTTGTAGCTTCCTGTATTTGTAAATCTTGCATAAAACACTAAATACAATATGACGTGACATGAAGCAATGCGAGAAAGTCCCTCCCTTTGCATAAACAATCACTGCCGACAAAATGAAACTACAGCCGAGAAGTGTAGCTTGGTTGCCAAACCGACATTCGATGCAACTGTCGATCATCGATACCATTCAGAACCATACCAATCAGCCAATAGACTGGCTGATTCAAATCACTCAACTTTTACCACTTTAGAGATAAATGATCCCATTCGGAGGCTATTAATTGACCTGCAATGATTCGTTCTCTCATTAGCATCGTTAACAAATTACCTAATGAAGTCGTTTGGCATATTAATTACCTCATCACCACGATGCAGGAACGATTAAGCCTACTGAAATCAAACTACGACCAAGGGATGGTGTTATTTCTTAAATTGAGGTAAATTGGGGACCGCGACATTATGAACAGTAATGGGGTAAATGAAACTTTTTAAAGCCTTGAATGGACTAAACCTATTATTGCTTACAGTTCAGCGCTATATCTTTCGAACTAGGAACAGTAGAGATGTAATTTCAAATCTGTATCATTAGTTTCGGATGAGCGTAAATAAATTGAAACTCAGTTTGAGGGAGATATGACGATTAAGACACTAACATTTGGGGAAATTATATATCAAAACCAGATCAAAATTTCAGAAATCGTATGGCATCCATTAAGGATGGAATGAGCTGAGAATCATGATGATTATTGTATTTTGATAAACACAAGTTCTCAATGTAGGTTTTCTGGTTGGGATAAGATAGGTCAGTTGTAAAGAGCTTCATCATCATGAAAGCTATTTAATCTAAAATCAACAAGTATCTTCCGTAAGCAAACAAGAATTTTTATATTCAATTTTCTAACCCTATGATGGTAAAGAAAGATTGAGAAAAATCCTTTAATGACACAGAATCTTATAAAATAATGCACAGAGCATTGGCAAGCTTAAATCAAATCTGCAATTTAGGTGAACAGTTGAAATATGTAACTCTAATACATATTGAAATTATACGAATCTAGATTAGAGTTAGAAATAAGAGTTGTTCACAAGAATTGCCAGAATAATGACCTCCAAGTTCTATATGCATATCAGAATTTTCCTGGATCCTACCCTGGAGAGCATGTCCTCGACGTAATGTTCATACCTGATGCATTCGATTGCTGAAGGGGACTGCCCACGAATCTGTTCTAAAGTTCGTCACGTTATGTGCATTTCCACGCCGTGTGAATATACCAATTCTGGAGTTTTGCTGATGTTTCCACTTCTCCACATTATAACTTGACTACGCTTATCTTACAGCCTCAAGTTTCCAGCTGCAGTTCGGATGCTTTTCCACTTTTTCAGTCCCTGCAAGTTTTCGAATGTACTCTTTTTCTTCGTACTCCGATATTTTAGCAAGTATTGCTGCTGTTAAGCCAGGATCCCGGTTCACAAAGAGTCTTTAGCGATCTCTCTTCGTCCGTCAAAAGTAATAGTATGAGTGACCCAGAGATTCTTATCAATTGTATCGAGAAATACTACTTCAAAGCTTTACTTACGTATCTATAGCTGTGCTACCCGGGCAAATGTGTAAGCTGGGGTCACCACTATAAACAGCATTTACGCCCCAGATATTATCGAACAATTTGCATACACAAGCTAAGCGAGAAGTCTTTGATGCAGGTTCAGCCTCGTTTCCTTTGGTACTCCAAGATGACCATCTGAATCAGGTTCCTGCAGGGCACGTTGTCATATGATTACAAAGACAGACCCTTCAAAAATCTGTATTCAGATTGTAATTGGTAGACTTCTTCATCGCTAACTTGATCGATTTGTTTTCTTTCCTTCGCCAACCTCTCGTCCATGTCTTCAGACACACAATGTTAATCTTCAAACACCATACAAATGAACGTTAAGAACATTCCGATCGAGTCCCGATCAATACAGAAATGGAGCTGCTTCCACAAACTTTGCCAACAAATCTTTATAATCCGAAGAGGTAAAACTGTGTCCAGCGTCAAACGATAATATGGCCAATTCAGCCATACACTAGGTGGAAATCTTTGTCACCTCCTGTAGTAATGCAAGGTTGAAAAAATACTCAACGATGTTTCATGTTTGACACAGACGTAAACAAACAAAAGTTTTGAACGGCAACCCTAAAATCAACCAAAGTTAACAACTTTTCTACCTTCGATGATTACATCTCCTGAATTTTATCAATGATTTTTGTCTTCCGTAGAGCGTTTCAATGTAGTCATAACGCTCAGAAAGTTTGAAAGATGAGCCGACAACATACTGTCCCCAAGACTCTCCCTTTCAGCCTTCGCTTCTCATTACGTTCTAGATTTTGGGATAAGTTTGGAGGTTCCTTACTGACTGAGCAAGTCAATACTTTACTAGAATTATGTGGAAAAATACCAAACACAGTACATAATTAGTCGGCTGAAACGCTTTAGCCTGAAAGTCAAAAAGCACCTTCGGTTTCACCACCTTTGAATGCTTCTAGCCATTGTGACATTTGAATTTTCTTTGCAAATACCTAAGTACTAACACATACTGCTCACCTGGCTACTGCAATTCCTGCGTTAAAATGTCTGCTGATTGATTGATACCCCTAACATGAATTTGTGGCACAGGACGTTGAACTCGCTATTGATTCATGAGCGGACATCCGTTCCCCCACTCATGACACGAGATGTTTTGTAGCACTCTTCGTGGTGCACCTTCGAAATGTAAGCTTTTCTTAACGGCTAAACGAAGCAAAGACTTGAAAAGTAGCCTCCTTAGGTTTTATTTTTTTTCTCTGTTCGGGACATAAACCACTGCGACCAGTAATTTGATGAATTATAGTATATCCCGTATCCTTTGTTTAGTGCATGTCGTGTTACTTCATAACTATTGAGAAATGTTTAAGTATTCGGTGTTTATACAGTTGTCATTGTTTGTTTTGTTGGCAATGAATCAAGTTTTATTAAAAGTTTCCACTATTTAAACCCTTTATGAGTGACAGCACTCTTCAAAAGGGCGCCCCTTTATCAGTTAAAACCGGATTCATTGCGAACAAAACAAACAATGACTTCGATACTGACCATGCATCAGAAAGCTAGTCCTAACCAATTCAAACTATAGAAAATCAAATATAAAATGAGAATTCAGATAATTGAAGACTAATCATGTTTTCCTTATTCCTAGCCCTTCCTTGGTGGGTCAATCCGAGTGTTGTCGCTTTTCACAAGACATTACATGTAATAAGGACTATTATATGTTCCTTTGAGCACGAGCATGAGCATGATTGACCACCCACGGATGCAATTCCGTTATTGCCAGATCAGCTGTATTTGCACAAAGAACCAACAGATGATGTTTGGGACTAACAAACATCTTCAATGTGTAAAAACTGGTGACCCATTATAAAGCAATAACGGCGCCGGCCGTGTCCGAATGCTGGTCAAGTAGGGAATGGGAAGGAACGTGTTGACATGATACTCGCTTTGAAGGAAGCCGAAAAATCCTCTGCACTTCCACGAGAAATCACTGGGATGTTGGATAGGGGGGGAAAGGTTAGTTGCTAGGTTCGTTTTGGTTAACGATACGCTGAAAGTATGAAGCATCCGCCAATAGCAATGGACCGCTCCAATGTGACTGAAAAGAGACAAGCATAACGAAAAACAAAACAAAACAAGACCAAATAGACAAAATAAAATAAAATACAAAATGAGATATTGTCTTCAAAATATGGTAGAAATAAATTATTTGTTGTTTTGCAAACCAGCTCTCCTCGATGTCCTAGATGGCCAAGTCCTGCTGGACCCGCAGCTGCTACCGTTGACACGCGGCCACATCAACCCAGCCGTCGCCGACGTGTCGGAAACCTTCCGGTAGTAACATATCTGTGTCTAATACACTCTTCTTGCACCGATTAATTTACAACTTTTCCATTAAAATCTAGTTCCAGATACTGGCACTTGGTTGCAGGAAACAGAATCAAAAAGAAAAATAAACTCGCTTATGACCTCTAACTTTACACGGTTGCTAAACATTACACACTATCTTCCCCCACAATACCAGCGGACAACGACACTTTGGACCTGAGCTCGCTTGAGGAAAAAAATCACCAACACACAACAGCGCAATTGATTATATGCCCCCTGCAACAAAATCCAAGTGTGCACATTCTACAAACAACCCTACTACTGGAACTCACATCTGCAACAAGCACGTTGAGCGTCCCAAAGAGCAATCTAAACCGTAAATTACGATTGAAGGATTTTGTGGATTTAGCGTCCCTTGAAGCATCTCGTGCCTTCTGGCAACTTTACGCTAATAAGCGCTGGATAAGCTCATCATTTTCGCACCACCCGGGGGAGACTTGGTCCTATACCCAATAATTTCATTATCTCCTATCCGCTCAACCAATCGCAATGTTTTGTGATATAGTGGACGGATTATTATAATTTGAGATAAATCAATGCAGACGTCTTCCAAAATTGGCAGATCGACAGGCAATCGGTGGAGAACCACCTGGTACCTAACATCAAGATGCTCAGAGGCGGACCGGAAGATTTGATGAGCTACCTCCCCCTATAAGGACCATTATATTTTCCTTTGACTACAAAAACAAACAAACACGAAAAGGTTATCTACCAGCGTTACGGTCTTCCTTAGGTTACGCATGACAGTTCACGCTGCATGCAAGGAAAGAGGTGAGTTGGAAGCCAAGCTCCTCCTGACCATGATTGGCTGCTACTTCGTTATTGTGAGATCAGATGTCATATTGAAAACTGTAATTTGTTTGTCATGTTGCTTCATGCTAAAATGTGAAGATAAATACTGTGGAACTACTTATTTATGTGATAAAACCACAATGGAACGGACTCTTGGCTTCGGGCTTTGACAAAGAATTCCTATTGAGCCCTTGCTTGACGTGCCCGCCAATTCAGTGCAAGGGGGACTAACATACATCCTCAATGTGAAAAAAACTGATGAACGCTAATAACATGACGCCCAAATGCAGGTCAAATAAGGAAGGGGTAACAATATGTTGACGTGATACTCGATTTATCGGAAACCGAGAACAGTTCCATGAGAAATCACTGGGATTTTGGAAAACCTGAGAAAATTGCCAAATCAATCGCCCACGTCATCTTCGTGTTCAAAAGGTTAGCGTCGTCACCCGTCGTTTAAGCAATATCCATGAAGTGAGGGTTCGATTCCCACTCCAGCCTGTGGAGCTTGTTGCAAAACGAAATTGTACATACTGAACAACTAGGTGTTAGGTTCAGTTGTTCGTTGTAATTCACACTATACTCAATGTACCGTCAGAACAACGTTGTAAATGTCTATTTTTATCGTAGTAATACGTGCTGCCAAACACCAGGCTGTCCTGCAGCCCAAGAAGACTGAGAAGAAAATTTCATTCGCGAACCATGTTCCCTCCGTAAACACAGGATCCATTCAACACTTACAAGCACGTTAGACATTCCACAAACAAAATATTATTAACAGTTAATTCGGGCCGAACTTCATTTTCTATAAATTTTCGTGGATAACCAAAAGTAAAGCCTCACACATTAATAGCATAGGGTTTCATGGTACTCTATGAATTCATGGAATGAATAATATATAGTAGAAATTTATTAATTCGATGACATCAATTTCTTCGCATCAACAAGCAGTCCTACGTCAACTTTGCAGTTATGTCACTGGTATAACTTACCCTTCCGTTTTTTTTTCTGTGTTCACTCGATCACTCGCGCACAATACAAAATGCGCTACACCCGATAGCAAAACAGTATGCAACAAAGTAGTCTATACTAATCCATTTAAAGCTACGAATGAAGGATTTGGTGAAATTAGAGTCCCTAGAAGAATTTCGTGCCTTCTGACAACTTTATGTTTCTATTGATTTCCAAGCTAATCAGTTTTGCACCAACCGGGAGAGTCTTGGTCCTATACTCAATGATTTCAGTATCTCCAATCCGCTCAACCAATCACAACGTCTTTGATGTAGTGGGTAGAATTTCACAATATGAGATTACTCAGGCATTATGGGCCAATAGGTCTGTGCTATTACAGAGAGGAGATAACATAATGCAGACGTTTTCCAAACAGGCAATCGGTGGATCAATATGCAATATGCTTAGAGGCGGATCGGAAAATTTGATGAGCTACCTCCCCCGTTCCCTTATACTGAAGACAACAGATTATTTGTTTATTTCTTTCCTTAAACAGTATGAACATAACCTTCGACAACTACTATGTTGCGGGGACGCACGCTCTGGTCTTCACAAGTTCCTACCTCATGCTTCCACGGGTCAATATATGACATAGACCGCCAGCTAAGGGTTACGTACATAACTGGTAGTGCAGCCTGGGCACTGTTGTCCTTCTAATTTCAGCTAGATTGAGAAGGTGCGTGCTGAGCGTCTGTTCACCAGCGGCTGAGTAAGAAAAGCTGTATCTCGTCAGCTATACCTTAAGAGGCAGTACCACCGACGAAATGTAGGCAGCGCGACCCCAGTAAGCTAGCATGCTGAAATCTTACCCTACCACGAAAAATGTAAGTATTTTTTATACGGTATATCATTTTGGATCATTCCATGTACTTCCGAGTATTGTATGAATTTTTTTTTTTTCCTTTATGGCAATGATTATGCAAGTCCATTTACAATTGCAGCAGGACCACAATCGAAAGTCATGCAGACAGTACGCATGTTATTCTTATTTTATATTATAACATCCCTTCACAATATTTTTTATGCTATTTTCAGCTTTGCATTTATCCATCGTCGTAAGTGTTAGTCCAACTAAGCGAGATAAGGCGCTATAACCTTGGCAATTATTGCAAAGCTTTTGGTTCAAATGCCAAAAGTTCACCCACAGGCAAAAGGAGCATAAACTAATCTTTCTAGCATCTATGCTCCCAACGATAAAGTACAAATTATCACACTGTTTAACTCTACATGGAAGCGTTTGATACGGGAGGTCCACTCTTTCTTCTTTCCCTTGATTCAGAGTAGTAGAGCGATTTTAGATCTTTCTGGAATCGCTCTAGTTCTTGGAATCCTCTCTGCAGCACATACTACACAGTTGGCCTGGCCGATGACAAGAAAAATGATGTATTCAAGAAACCATCATTTTTCAGGATGCCTTCAAGAATTGGCTGCGTTAGTGTAAGATTGGATTGGATTGGATTAAACTGTATGAACATAACCTTTCAATCATTTTTGGCTGGTTCGTCAACGCCAAGGAAGAAGACATGGGCCCTATCTAACGAACCCACCAACAACACCGAGCAGGGCCAACAACTTTACTTCCCATGTGTCGACTGGATGGTGCTGCCTAGAATTGTTACCAGACCCACGTAGATAAGAGGCAATCACGGCTACCAGTACTTCACCGACGCCGTCTATTGCAGAACAGTTTTATCGTGAAGGTCTCAATTAAAACTGATTTAAAATCAATTTGTCTGCGGGTAAACTTTAAAAGTACCATCAAATTAAATTTAATCTCGTACAAACAATTCTATGAATTAAGCTTCCAAGAATCTGGATCTCTTATTCTCTCCTAGCTATTATTAATATTAGACACTCCGTTTTGTTTGGAGAGAAAGCTGGAAAATCCCTTAGCCGCTGTGAATCGTTACAAATGTTGCCTCCCAAGAGATTTATCATTATTTAATTCCAGCATTATATGTAAATGTAAGCCAACAAATAAAAATGCCCCTCAAAACCGCGACCACGTTCATCGTAAGAATCAGTAATGGGGTTGTGGTTTATACCTTCTGGTAACCATTCCCGCTTCCCTTCTAAATAGCAAAATATGTAGGTATTGGCATACTCCCGATGAAGACAACAATGACGACGACGGTATTCTTTTCGCCTTGATGGCAGGCTTTGTGGGGGAAAAATTTGTGGTCTGCGGATAGCAGTTAAACTATGCCGCTAAGCTGGTATGATTCTAGCTGATGATTTAATTTCGACTTTTGCTTTCATAGGTCACGGCATCAGCTCTCGCCCATGCAACCAAATAAGACCTTTTATACGAAGAGAGTAAGTGAGGACTCTGAACGAAGACAAACTTTATGAAAATTAATTATATTGAATGGAAACAATTTAATTAAACCTACTACCTGAGTCGTAGACAGCCTTGTTGGTAAAGGTGCGTTGTATCCATGTTGGAGGTGACGGGTTCGATTCCTAGTCAGATCAAGATTATTTTTGTTGGAATCGTTGTGGCATCCGTACACATGTAGCATCATTATGCTTTACTATAAAATTAACAAAAACACTTATCCCGTGGCATAGTTAGCTCATATCTATTGGATACTAAGTTGAAAACCTGCAGGATGTTCGTTGCATAGAAGCCCAGAAGAGAGAAAACCTACATGAATAGAGTGAATGACTATGGGCATATTTGGTGATATATTAGGTGCTGCTGTTGAATGGATTAACTGCTTGGTATGAAGATGAAAGGATATGAGGCTATGATTAATTATTGGTCTCGACTCACTTCACGGTACTTAATGGTTCGAAGTATTTCATCACAGTATCTTTTTTATTTTGAAAATTTACAATATTTTAGGAGACGCAAGTTGAAATTCATAAACGGAATGTTATACATAGGCAGGATTGGAATTTCCAATTAAGAATTTCTATTTTGTTCATTTGATTGTGACCATAAATTGAATAACGACCTTCTCAGTAGACTTTAAAACGTCGTACTCATTCAAGAGCGGTATTGAGTGGTTTATTATACCAGCTTTATTTTATGTTTTGGGTCAAATCCATTTCATTTACACAGCTTCCCGATCGAAACATTTTTTTTCGATTTTATTTGGATGAAGTGCATTCAGAGCATTGCTTGTGCTACGGCAGGTGTTGTGGTCATTGACGGTTTACAAGGACAGTCGTTCGAAAGGAAGATGGCTTTTGCTGTTGGCACGTTTATGGAAACGATAAGTGAAATAAAGTGGGGTACAAAAATACAGCTGTAACTTCGAACCGAAACTGTTTTTGTCGATCGTTGTGGCTGCAGAGACGTTCGATGGATACGAGGTTTGATGGCCAACTCACCTATTTGTCTGGTTATTTTATGTCTTTTATATCTTCTTTTTTTCATCCAGCTTTACTTCGGTTAGGACTAGAGACACTCATCTTAAAGCATGATTTGTATCCATTGAGTGCGGTTAATTTATCGGTAGATGCTTGAATTATTTCAGATTCAATCACTCTGGAAAATTTAGTAATATGTGGAACAATTTTACTCTACTCATGAATTTAGTTGATACGTAGTGAGGGTTAACATCACTTTGAATATGACGTACGCATTCATAATTATTTATTTTTTAAAGAAACTAGAAGTGTGTAAGTGACTACGACGGAACATGAACCAGCCCGAAACTGAAAATTTCGATAATAAGGAAATAAAAAACTACGAATATTCGTATTAATCATTGTTAAGAGCATCGTTTCATTAAAATCATCGCTTTAAGATCAATCTGAAGTTTAATTTCATGGGCCTTAATCGCAGCAAACTGTTGAACTAAACAGTACATAAAAAGTACAACCACTCCTGGAGTTTTACACTACTTTTCGATATTTTGCTAGGAAATGAAAAGCATTGAACTTATTAATCAACTAGAAATATGTAGGAATAGTATGCGCCGCACGACTGAAGCAATCCGACGCCGCCGCAGTCTACGCGCAATCACTCAAAACAGCACTGTCGGAAGAGGATGAGCTCGACTAAGCTCCGCTCGATGACTGTTGGAATACCGTGAAAACCGCTATCAGCAGCGTAGCGGAGAACGTCTTAGGTTCGTGGAACGAAGCCAACAAAACAAGTGGATCGACGAGGAATGTCAGCAGGTGTTGGAAGAGAAGAATGCAGCACGGGCACTTATGCCAGCGGCTGGATAGTCATGAAGAAAATGAAGAACTCTGAAATACTGTGTCAAAATAACATAGCGAATAAAACAGAAAAAAAGATACTAGTACAGATAAGTACCGAATGGCGCAAGAGTGTATTGAAAGGTGCACACTGCAAAGTGTACTTTGGACCTGGGGGTTCTACAACAAAGAAGCAAATTCAAATTGCTAGTTTCATATTGATTGTTGCTTATGCTGCGTCAACTTACCCGTCAGAGTATGGAACGGTACCGACAGAAGCAGAGGCAGATCACAGAGACCAAATGAATATGAATTGCATAACATAAGGCTTATTACACTTCAGTAGCAAGCCTTTCGGTGACTCTCAACTTGATTTTGTATAGAAAAATCATGCCTCGTAATTTATTTAACACAATATCTTCGACAAGGACATCGCAAAGACTGATCACAAAAATGTTTTAATTCTATTCTTATATACTAATTTACTAATGCTAAAATCAAAAGAGTCACACACTTGATTTAACAACCTAAAACATGAATCTAACGGGTTATTTCGTCCATAAAGAGTACGGTGGCCAGAAATCACAAACTGGTGCATGTAACCAAGAATGCTGCTACAATTGATGTTGCACATGACCACGTCGAAGACAAACAGCCGTTGAAGCATCACTTAACGACTCCATAACGGTTGAATATTTAGCAGCGCACATCGATCTTCATATGGCGGCAGATTGATAGGATCGATCCAGGGAAGGCGGCGTAGAGCGTATCTAACGAACCGCTTCTGAACTTTTTCGATGCGTGCAATATGAACGGCGTGGTACAGAGCCCAGATTTGCACTCCGTATTCCAGCACACTACGAAATAAAGCACAAAACAGCGACGTAAGGGCATGCACATCATCGAAGTGGGCGATGTTACGCTTTCAGAAACCGAGCATTGCGTTTGCTTTCGCGGTTGTTCTGGAAATGTGCTCGTTGAAATGGAGCTTCAGGTCAAGTTTGACTCCTAGTTCGTTGATCGACGTGACCCTTTCCAGTGATATGTCGTTTAAGCCGTAGTCGAATGTGACAATGGAAAGACAACGAGCGAATGTAGTCACTCTGCACTTAGCCGTATGTATCTGCATTCCGTTTAAATCACACCATCTAGACACATGTTCTAAATAGGCTAGCAAAGCACAGAAATCTACAAGCGATTTAATTACATTAAACTGCTTCAAATCATCCGGATAGAGAAATTTACTGGAGTTGAGACCTTCGCACAGATCGTTGATGAAAAGGATGAATATAAGAGGGCCAAGGTGGCTGCATTGTGGTACAACGGAGGGAATATCAAATAAGTCCGACATAGTGTCATGCAACTTGACAAAAGCTTTACATTAAGACAAATACGACTGAAGCCACTGAATAATCCAAGTGTACAAACCAAGGTGGATCAGTTTTTCAATGGCCAGTTGATGAGATACCTTGACGAACGCTTTTGAAAAGTCAATGTAAATGGCGCCGACCTGGCATCGCTTCTTGAGCTCGTTGATCACAGTACCGGTGTAAGTCATGAGGTTCGATGTCGTTGACCGCTTTTTCACGCAGCCATGTTGATGCCAGCTTCCAAGCGTCAGGAAACACTCCTTCGGTCAAGGATCGATTGAAGATCGTAGCAATGGGACAAGACAGCGACTGAGCACACTGTTTGACGAAGACAAGTGGAATGTGATCAAGGCAGGGGCCATTCGCCGGCCTGCACTGAGAGAGGAAAGAAGAAAAAGATTATACAACAGAGGCCCTTCCAAGTAATGCTGCGTCAGCGGAGGTGCGTTGTCGTCGTGTACGGAACGGAAAAACTCAGCAAAAGATTTGCGGCAGAGACCGGTGAGCAAGAACTACGAGATTGGTAAGTAACCTCAACGGGAACCTTGGTCGAGTTCTTCCGTTTGTTGATATAGGCCCAGAAAGATGAAAAACTCGGCAAAACTCTTCTTCATCAAACTTCAGAGCTCTCGTGTTCGTGGTAGTTTGGATGCGATAGAAACGTTTCCTGAGCTTTCGTAAGCGATTACGACGGTTACGGAGGTGTGGTGTTACGACGGTTACGGAGTTGTGGTCCACCAAGATTGGTTAAACTGCCTAGTAGGCCGGTAAGTTCTAACGGGAACAGTTTCACGAATGATTCGATCGATAGAACCGTAGAAAGCCGTCACGGAAACATCAAGAGAACCGTGGTTCAACAGCTCATTCTAGTCCTGGGAAGCGATTCTCGCATATATGGCTCATGGCATATATAATCACAGCGGATGAAATCATAGTGTCGTGTCGTGATGTCTGCTTGGTATTCTTCCTTACGGGAAGTGTTGGAAAAATCGTTATCAAAAAACGTTCACTTTTTACTCACTACAATTATATATCACCGAGGAACTTCGCACTCAAAGTTTGCGAACGAACTACAATCCAAAGTTCATGAAAGCGCAGAGTGAGGAAACTTTTCATTTCTCATCGCGAAAGATCTTTTGTTTCTCCATCTCACTACGTTTCACTCGTATTCGAGATCAGATCCAACCAAATATCTCCTCGGCTTTGTTCTTTTTCTCTAGCGAGTATGTGTAGGAAATGTTCACATGAGTTGTGATGTTTGTTTTTTATGTATTGTGCCACCGCAAAAGTCATTTCAAGAATGAATGTGGTGTAAAGATATAGAGTAAAGAGATCTCATTTGATTCGTATTCTCGCGTCGGTGACTCGAGTAGAAAAAGTTTGCGATGTTTCATTCTCTCATCCTAGAAAGTTCACTCAAGAGACGTTGGCGTGTGAAACTAGCAATGGTTCCCTAGTGAAAAGGTAGCGCACGATGAACTGATATTTTTTGTGAGAATTCCATCACTGCTCACGGGAACGGGCGTTCACAGTTAAAATAACCGGCTTATGATGAGCGTCAATTTTTAATAAAGCAGATGGTGACTCGAAGAGATCTATGATGCGTGGATCACTTATGAACAGTCAAGTAGCTTACCGTTCGTGTTCAGAAGATCATTGACTTGATGAAAGCCAGCTGACAACACAGACTCGACTAAGGCAAGTTCCTGTTCAGTTGACGCGTTAATTGGAGAGTATCCCAGAAACGGTTCAAAAACTGCCAGATTAAATTTGGCAGATTGTAGCTCGATCCACGAGGTGTGCAAACCTCAATGCTAATGTTAATGCTCAAGACTATTCAAGGTTTTTTTTTTCAAGATTTAAATTTTCCCATTTTTAATGGTACGTTTATTAAGCTACCTTCATGAAGCATGATAGATTGGCTAAGAGTCATGTTAGATTTTCCATTATAAAATGTTAAAAAAGGTTGCATGAACAGAAGATGTGATATGGTAGTTCAATGTGAGAAAAAAGAAATAACGTGCTTATGTGGAGTTTGAGAGACAAATTTAAAAAATGAACCGCAAACATTGTATTGAAATTTAATC
Source organism: Aedes japonicus (assembly GCA_034211315.2). Classification (NCBI taxonomy): domain Eukaryota; kingdom Metazoa; phylum Arthropoda; class Insecta; order Diptera; family Culicidae; genus Aedes; species Aedes japonicus. The sequence goes on from JASCZW010005179.1 coordinate 114,853, forward strand.
ATGGACGTCCAGATCGTAAGGGTTATGTATTTATCATTGAATAAGCCAAAAGCGGATATGAACAGCTTATTATACAAAAGCCTGGGGTTGTATTTTGGATCTCGAAACGAAGAACTTTTTCTAACAAGCGTTCGTACAAAAAATCGTTCGTTTTGAGTTCCAAAATACGGCCCCTGTTTTCTGCTACTCTTTCTGAAAGAGCAATGAATGTATGAACAATGCATGAAACAAAAAGCTGGCTGGCATTGGTGAAAGATAAAATAGATCACAAAAGAAAAAAAACGAAAAAAAAAACTCAACACCACCGGCCAGATTGTTTATTTCCGGAGGCTGTGAGATGCCCTCCTTAAATTGATTGTAGAAAAATGTTGGATTGCGTGCAGTTAGAAATCAGAAATAATATTATAGTGGCGCTCAATATTGAGACGATGATTCCTTAAAAAAAGGAATCAGTAATGAAGAAGAGTAACTTTTTCTTTGAATAAAAAAAAAACTAAGAAAACACAGAGTTTTAATGTCTATTCAGTTTTCTACATTATTGCAACTTAATGAATAGGCAGAAACAGCGAGAAGAACACCCGAAAGTTTTTTTCAACAATTATTCATTCACTGTTACATTCGTGAATAAATTGATAAGAAGCAAGATTCGGAAAGTTTGTAGAAACTTTGCAAATTAACTTATTGAAACATTAGTATTTGTAATGTTGATTAAGATTTACTTTACTAGGTACTTTTCGTTAGTTTTTGTTTAGTTGGTAACTGAAAACAAATTTGAAATTGTTGGGACACTCCAAAACTTAAAGTTAGCGTTAGAGAAAATTTGTTTTCGTGTAAGGGATCGCTTACTTTCATGAACTACTCATTTATTTGTCAACTATTCAATTGTTTCCGGACTGATTTTAAACATATGGTCTGGTTGCAAAAAGATTTGTGGCAATGTAACTTGAATTTGTTGCTGAGTAATTTTTGGTAAAATATAAATTGGATCAAATTTGAAAAAAATTCTTACTTTCGGACTATTCGGACAATACGGACTATTGTACAGTAATGGTGAGTTCAAGTTTCGGTTCTGTCACGCACCCGAAGGCCACAAAGAGGAGTTCTACAAACCATAGAGTTTTTAAAATGAGAAGTAGGTTTCAAGAATAATGCTTTGGTTTCGTATCAGCTTTTCCTAGTTATTCGTCAAACGCTAAATTAAATAAATGCTTATGAAGGTTCATAACAGATTCAAAAATGTAGTACCTTTCATCGCTCAGTTGTGTAGTTTTAATTTTATTTTTCGCGAAAAGGACGCAGCAAAAACAAAACACGTCAGTTTCCAAGCACGGCTTGCTGCGATCTCTAGGATTTCCGTCTGGTGGTTTGTTAAAAATAGGGTTAGTAAACTCACTGTAGACTGTCGGAAAATAATTAGACCTTCGCTGATCTTAATCTGATGATTTCCATCAGGGATGGCAAAATTTTCATCCATGACTTGGGCCAGATAACCACGAATCCCTCATCCAGCCTACACTTCGTCTTGCACCCTGTATTCCCCACTTACCCTTTGTCGTTGAATGTATGTAAATAGTGTAGATGATATAATATAATATATGTGTTGACAAAATAAAACTGACAGCCACTGGATAGTTACTGTAAAATAATAATTGGATACGTATTAAATTCTAAATATTCCTGGAAAAGCTGAAAAGCAGAGTTGATCAGTCCTTCCAACAAAGATAAAATTTCAATGAAAAGATATTTGATTTGTTTTATTTTTGGAGAATCAAAAGAATATTCTATAGGTCGAAGAAAACAGTTTTAGTGATCAAAGAGCTTGGTTCGATGATTTCGAGGCTGAAATTCTCGATAATAAGTAAACAATAAATAAATGTAAAACTCAATCATTGTGCGAAAAATTTATAAAAATATTAATTTGACAGCAATATTTGGCTGCCCACACACAAATTACAAACAATGGTAATGCCAGTTTCCAGATTTACGAACCGTATCAATGCATTTTACTTAAATAAATATAAATTTTACGAATCCTAGAGGGTTTGAGCTGTTTAGTGGAATCCTTGTAACTATAAATTAGAAGAAAAATTAGCAATCTCCATTTAATTCCAACTACCTTTGCTTATCTTCGACAGATACGCGTATTTCGTCTACAATGTGCAGACTTCTTCAGTGTCTCGTACTAATAGTTATTCGTCGAGTCGAGTTATTAGTACGAGACACTGAAGAAGTCTGCATTGTAGACGAAATACGCATCTGTCGGATAGCAGGTAGTGGATAAATGGAGATTGCTAATTTTTCTTCTAATTTATAGTTATAAATTTTACTTCACTAACAACCACTAATGGCTTCAAAAAAAAAAACGACCTAATCAATCGAGATTTTTTCCTTCGAATCAATTCTACCATTTTCTACCACACATTCTAACTACAGACACGGACGAGTTAAAAAAAACAATCGCTGACCTTGCAGTGAATCTTACTTTTCGAGGCTCCAATGTGTGAAAATAGAGCAACACCAACTTTGGCCACTCATCACTCCAGCACAGAAAATCGCATACGAAGGTACATGGAAAAACTATTTCACCATAAATTGTGAAATTTATCTGCTTCCTTCTTTGATGCCCATCTTGGTCAGTGCTGGCCGTCGTTCTAACAGCAAATAGTAGATGCACCTGATTCATCTCTCATGAATAGCATTCATACGCCGAAAAACCGTGGACCGGAAAGCAGAAAATAGAGGCGGAAAAATGCAATATATAATAAACTTGAAGGCAAAAATCTGGCCCCAATTTATGTAATGGATTTTGTCTGCTCTTTATTCTGTGGATCCAAGAGAGCGCAAGGCTTTTTCACCATGACTCTAGGTCGTATCTGTTATTACTTCATCCCGGTTGGCACCCTGGCAAACGTGTAGCCTGCTGACGACTTGATACCGGCGGTCTCATGTCCGTTTTCAGGTAACTAGGGATATTAGGAACCATCAACCAAGCAACGCAACGGTGACTGCTTTAATCCTTGCGATGCTTGAACCTAGAGCTACGTGGAATATTAGGTTGAGTAGAGAGAACCCAATTTATATAATACACAAGAAAAATCCTAGGTTCGCTAGAAAAATTCGGTTCAGTTTCCGGTTATTTGAAGCGACTGCCTAATTCAGGTTGATAATCGCTTTTGTTATGTTTTACAATTTGATCAAGAACTTAGTTCTCGTTTTTTTTTCGTTCTCCAGGAGATAACTGAGTCCATTTTTGTGTTATGTCGTTACTAAAAAAATGAATCTTGTGTATAATCACCATCATTTTTGTTTGCTTATGATAATTTTAAAGAGAATCTGGTCCAAGTGAAAAAAAAACTATAAGTATTAAATTATTAACGCGCGAAGTGCGCATTCGATACAGACTTCAGCCAATTGTACTACTCAGCCTGATACATTTTTTTAAATACATTTTCTCCTAATTTTCTAGGTAATGTTCAATTCTGTTGGACAATGGCTTAAACATGTAAACCAATACTCCTTATATCATCAACAATAAAGTTGCCCTATTTGCTAATTACCATTTGATCGATAAGGGTCAGTTGAGGGCAGCAATTATCACGAAACAACGCTTCTTTCTGGAACATATACAATCATGATTTTCGAGCTAGTACTCATCTACCATCGTCCAATTTGGTGATTCGAATATTTTATTTCAATCGAACAGAAAACACCATTCTCCACTTTATCTGATGCTTCCGAAAATGCATTGCACATGAAACCATCGCCGGGTCAGTTCGATAGGTTGATATGACTCTTGCTACAACGTGTAAATCTGTACATGGCGACTAAATTATAACACAAGATAGTCCAGCCTACTAATGGAATATTTAGGGCCGTTTGACTTTACATCAATCCGGATTAGACTTAATACAGCTCATTCGCAGGCAACACTAGGGGAACAATAACTAACCAACACGAACGGTGGTAATTTGTTACGAAATTATATGGTTGTAAAATTTGTTAAAACATTCCTTCGGTTTGAATGGTAAAATTATTAAATCATTTAAGGTTCTCAACATGGAATTAAATGGAAAATACTAATTTTTCTTCCAATTTCTAGCTTCTCAAACGCCTAACCTTGCTAAAATAATCTCTCATTGGCCTTCATCTTCTTTGATTGATATTTCTTAACGCAAGGCTTTGCAAAACAATGGTTACATGAAAAGCAGACCTATGCTAGTTTTGAAATTTCCACTCCCCTATATTTAAACAATTTTAAATCGTATCCTGAACTGCCTCTGGAAATTTGAACCTATTTTTTTGCATTAAAACCTTTGATAAAATGATCTACAGGGTGTTGAATAAGTTCGAATTTTCATCGTGTAGGTGCGCTTCATGTGCATTCTGTGTATTGATATTGGTGTCAGCTTTTGCCTCATATATAAGCTAACCAATGCGCCCGGTGTCAACTTGCTGTCATTTGTTGTTTGTTTACTGCGCACGATGGTGGAGTACCGCGAGGTCGTAATAAAGCTATTTGCGAGAGGTGAGCGACCCAGCGACATATTCCGGCGGTAAAAATCCCACTGGGTGAACCAGAATTTCATCTTTACCACCACCCGTCGGTATCGTGAGACGGGCTCTGCTAAGGACCGTGCGAGATCCGGGAGGCCGCGTTCGTCGAGGACGCCAGCAGCTATCAAGGTGGTTAGGGAGCGGGTTCGTTTAAAAATGAACCGATCGATCCGGAAGCCTGTTGCTAACGTCGATGTGTCGATCGGGACTGCCCACACGACCATGACGGAGGACTTGAGATGCAAGCCGTACATGAAACGTAAGATTCACAGGGTATCGGAGACGGAGGCTACATGCTTTTGCGAGACGCAGGTTAAGAGTTCGTATTTTCTGATGAGAAACTCTTTGTATTGCAACAGCCACAACTCCTGGGAAGCTCCTACTGGTGTTTATTGAGAAAAAATAGAAAATCAACGCCACGTACTACAAGACCCAGCTTCTGGAGAAGGTTCTGGCCCGGCACTTTGGGACCTCTACGGAAGGAACATTACGTCTTTCAACAGGACGGCACACCAGCCCACACGGCGAATATTGTCCAAGCGTGGTGTCGGGAGAATTTGATTGCTTTTTTCGCTTAGACTTTGTCGCCGCCCAGCTCCCCGGACCTTAATCCCCTGGACTTTTATGTATGGTCGTACATGCATGCCAAGCAGAGTGAACATCAAGTGAGTACTATGGACCAATTTAAGAAGATTTTAAAGATCTGGGATGAGAAGTCGATTGACCAGGAGCGTACCGCGTGCGATGCTATGTTAAACAAAACAGAGCCCTGGTTTTTATGCACGGTCAAAATAAAGTCACTGCAAAGGATCGAAACCTAACGAAGGATACTCTACGCTGCTTTGTGATATATATGATGGATTGTTTAGTTTGGTTTGATTTGTTTGTTTTATTTTGCTTTTTTCATTTTAAAATTTAACTATCTATATTTGCATATAAGTAACAAAGTATATTTTGCTCTGAAACTGCTTTTGAAATAAATTCAATGTTTCATTTAAAATGTTGAATTTTTTTTTTACTATTTTGGCTTGCATTAGGTAACGTCCATTAATTACGTCACGCAAAAATTGACTTTTTTTAACGTCCCCTCCCCCCCTTATCACGTTTTTTGTATGGACAATCAATTTTTTTTGTATGGATCGTCACATTTTCCCAAACCCCCCCTCCCCCCTTACTGCGTGACATAATTAATGAACCTTCCCTTAGTGCATGAAAAACATTCAATAATGGAAAGTTTTTGTTCTTTCATAAGAATGTTGCTATTTTAATGTAAATTTTCAGTTGTTGCATGGCCAACAACAGCAAGTAGAAGAATTAAAATTAAGTTGATGCCATTCATTCTTTGGTCAAAGAAAAATGGCACGGTATAAAAGGAAATAACCTTCACTCAAACGCACTTTACGTAAAGAATTTACTAAATCTCAGAAGTTGAAAACATTTGATAATTTTATTGCTTTGTGTACCTGTTTCTTATTTGACCCGTTTTTTCTATTTTTTTTTTTTAAACTCTTTATTTATTCCAAATTTTATATTATTTTACATTCATATATTATCCTATTTTCTATTTGATTTTGTCATGAAGGTTACCAACATAAATTGGTTCAACGTACGAAATTTTAGATTTGTTTTTTCTAAACATATCAATTTTTGAAGATTCGAAGCAACCTGAATGCTTAGAAAGCCGACAGGAATTTTCGGCAAGCTGGATTCCATATCAATAAAAAGTGGAATGGCATCTGAATGTAACGATTTAGCCCAAGAATCGTTTGTCGGATTCTCAAGAATTTTATGTTATGTTGCTCATTGCTTTCACATTGCTTAGTGTCTTTTCAAAGAAATGGCTAAGCTCTTTAAATATCCTGTGGACTACAAGGATTTAACTTATCTCTTTGTTCTTAATTTTGTTTCTTTTCAGGCAACAAATAATTTATTTCTACCAAATTTTGAGACAATCTAATATCCTGTTTTATTTTAATTATTTTGGTTTTTTTTTCGTAATTCTCGTCTATTTTCAGTCTCAGCGTACTGTTAATCTAAACGATCCCTGCCGCTAACCTACTCCCAACTATCCAATATCCAGTGATTTCTCGTGAAAGTGCAGAGGATTTCTCGGCTTCCTTCAAAGCGAGTATCACGTCAACACGTTCTTTCTCATTCCCTTCTTGACCAGTATTCGGACATAGCCGGCGCCGGTATTGCTTTATAATGGGTTACCAGTTTTTACACATTGAGGATGTATGTTGATGATGATGTTAACTACCATCTAGTGTAGCAAGGCAGCTGCCTATAGCACTGGACAATTTTATTTATACGATTTGATCAAAGTTATACTGTGGTAAATGTTTCAACATGTTCCTGTATGAAGGGCCAAAAACGTATTGTGGGCCCGTAAGCAGATACACTTACGCGTAACCCAAAGCTACAGGGGTCTAAAGAGAATCTCCTTCCAGAAACAAGTTCGCAGAAACCACACCAAAACCGAGCCCTCGCCAAGTAAAATGTCCCACTAGATGGGGAGAAGAGCCCGCCCTCTTTTCACGAAATGTTAACAACAGGAAGTTGGCAGTCCCACTCTTCCTATCCAATTCGCTTCAATCGGGTGCTCTGATGGTCCCTCCCTTTATCCCAACTTATAGTGTTATATAATATATGTCAAAAAGCAAAGAGATAAATATGATTTGCTTACCTTGATTTAGAAATCATCTTACCCTGACGCTAAAGATTATGGTACTACTTACATTTGTTATAAAGCATATGGAATATCGTTAATAATTCCACACTACCACGCTCGCCCGTGACATAAGAGGAACATACAATTTCAGTGCTGTCAATCTATTTCTATTAACATGCTTCAATAAACTATCGTAATGTTCATGCTTCATTAGTTCATTCTTATATATATTTTTTTTTTTTCAAATAATTTAAGTGGTCTTTGTCGAATTGCGTTTTCTTTTAAGCAAGTCCCCCGTGGTTTCTTTTTAATCCTTACTTGAGAGCTTTTCAGTGTTTATATTTCCCAAATTTGAATTTTTTCGTAGCTTTACTGTTATCTTCAGAAGACTCCCCATCAGAAATTTCGCTCCATTCTTCTCTATATAATTCTTCGGTTTTTAATTTAAGATTATTTTTATCTCTAGCTAACTGCTTCCAATTTTCCTCATTCATTTCATTATATCTATTGAGATCCTGACGCAATGAGTCCTTCCATGTCATACTAGGTCTACCCTCCTTCTTTTTCTTAAATTTAAGTTTGTATGCCAACTTTATAGGATGCCTATTTTCTCTTCTTAGAATATGGCCGTAGTAGCTAATTCTTCCTACTCTAGCTCTTCTATTTATAGTTTTTCCTTCTAGTAGTTTTCTAGTATTAAATTTTAAATTTTCAGGTTTCTTACAGTAAATAAAAATGGTTTTTAAAATTAGTTTCTCATAATTCGCCATTGACACTCTGCTTTTTTTGGTAAGTACACCTACTTTTGTTCCATATAAAATGGCAGGTGCTAGCACTGTTTTGTAGATAAGTTTTCCTAATGTCCATGAAGGTTTAAATTGTTCACAAAAACTAACCACTGTTCTACTTGTCTTAAATGTATTTCTGCATCTTAACCTGTTTGTAGATTTTCTATCTAATGTTGAGGTAATACAAACTCCTAGATATTTTATACTATCATGAATCTTGAAACATTTTCCGTTTAAGACAAGTTCTGTGGGATGCTGTGCTTTATTATTTGGATATCTTAATAGTACTTGACATTTGTCATAATTTAATTCTAAGCCAACATCTGCTAATTGTTCTATCACTTCCTTGAGAATACATTCCATCTCCTCCTTAGATGTCGCAATAATTAATAAATCATCTGCAAAAGCTAGTAACAGTGGTAATTTAAGGCAACCTAGGTCCATCAGCTCAAGTTTTGTAATTTTACCTGCGTTTTTTACGGCGACAAAGGGCATCCCTGTTTAATACCTTTACCTCTTTTAACTTCACGTGACAATTGATTATTCCATAGAATTCTAGTTATTTCATCCTTCATGCAAGCTATAACCCTATCCACTAGTCTCGATGGAACATTAAGATCTAATAAGATGTCCTTGAGGTTCTGGACCTTAACCGTATCAAAGGCTTCCTTCATATCTAACGCTAATACATAAACATCTTTTCCAGCATTCCAATATTCTTCTAATATTCTTTTGGTTACAAAATTATTATCATCGGTAGATCTATTTTTTGTAAATGCTGCTTGGTACAAATCTGGTTCTCCTGTGTATTTCGTAATTTGTCTGGCTATCCATTTTGCATAAATTTTGTGTACCACACTGCACATAGAAATACGCCTAAAATGATCTGCTTCTGAAGCATTTGTTTTTTTTTTGGTATTGGAATCTGAGTTGTTTTTAGCCAGTCACTTGGGAGTATATTGTCAATGTAACCTTTCTGAATAATTTTAATAAGAGCATCCAATGTCTCGCCATCTGCATTTTTCAGGTACTCCATGAATATGCCGTCTGGTCCTGATGACTTGCCGTTACATGAGTTTCTTATAATATTTAATATTTCATCTGCTTCTGGAGGGTTTGGTAAAGGAAACAAATCTATTTTTTCACAAAATTCTAGCTGTTGTCCCTCACTGTCTTGGAGTATTTGTTCCCAAACTCGTGAACTAATGTTAGTTTTTATCCTATTTTTTCTCTTAATGAATCCTTTTAAGTAGACATGCGTCTTTCTTATGCGTTGACCTATTTCAAAATCGTTCAAGTTGTGGAAAAAATGTTTTAAACATTGAGGATGTATGTTAGTCCCAAACATCATCTGTTGGTTCTTGGTGTAATTACAGCTGATCTGGCAATAACGGAGTAGCATCCATGGGTGGTCAATCATGCTCATAGTTAGATTGTCCAGTAACACTAGAAGCGTTGTTTCAAATTGTGACTAGATGGCTAATGAGCAAATGAACTATTATATTAAGGCAACTTCATTTTGTTATTCCTCGAAACTGATGGAGCAGTGATACGTACAAAGAACTGAATAGAGTAAATACTATTTAATATAACAGTACCAAGTGCAAACCCTTGAAGTTAATTTGTTCCTAAACAAATGTTTCAAACATTTCGTTTTTCGGACCACCTTAAATATTCAAATATTTTTCGAATAACTACATACCTACCAAATATTAAATTCTTATAGATAATATAATCGTTTTTCATGCAAATTAAACAAAGTAATCTTATAAACAGTAGGCAGAAAACTGCACCTTTGAAATAAAACATTTGTAAATAAAATAATAAATGTTGTTATGGAACTTCCCTTACAAATAAGTCAATTGTTACGCTTATTTATTCAATTGTGCACTCATTGTGTAGGCGTATCTAACAGCTGTTCTGAAAATGACCCTTTCGAACCTACGGTTTAGCAGGTATGAACGATGATTAATTAAGCAGGAACATTTTCCACCGCAAAATACAATCAAAACACCACAAACTTACGCCAGCTGAGGCTATTGTAAAACTGCAGAGACAATCCTATAGTTGAGTTCTCAATAGACCGTAACAAGAGCAGCTGATACAATTCAGCTGCAGGATATTTTAACTTTGACATTATACCCTAAACCAGACAGTCAGTGCACATGTGAATCTATCTATTTGAGACAATTTTTGCCCTGTCATCATGCGGCAGTAGCTGGATAATTAAGCAGACAGTACTTTTGATGGGAAATGGCCAGTGGCAGAGGCATGTTTCGCTTTATTGCGCGAGCCTCGGACATGTCGCACATGTATGAAAAGTTGCAACTGCTATAGAAACCTGTTGAAAAATTCAAAATCTAAAACTAGTATGAATTATTCAGTAGTATTATAGCTGCATAACGGTCCATTTTCGATGCTCCTGTCGACAGGTTTCGCAGCAAATTAAGAAAATGCGTAAAATTACTGAAAATGTGTTCAAGAGTGGAGCAGATTATACCATACACCATATTGATAGCAATCGAATATATAAATATCGTAACTTCTGTCTGTACATGCGTTTACTTTTTCTCCTGCTCAACTTACTATGTTACAATACTAAAGCAAACATGCCGACGCTCAAACATTCTAAATATACTTCTTGTTTTAGAGTTTTTAATGTCAACACCAGTGCATGAAATGGGTTGTTGTGTAGCTGGCACAACAGAACTTGAAAGTCAACCAAATTTCCTTGGCCTTTATTAATTATTAAATCTATTTATACTCAAAATATCTAAGATATTCCAGCTACTTTAATAGCTTACCAAAACTCCAAATGTTCTGATGATTGTTTAAATTTGTTTACATTGTTGTTGTCTCAGCAGTACAGTATATAAAACAGTATATAAACCCTCTCGAAGATCATGGTTGTCACCTTGTCGTAGGTGAGAGGGCTAATCCCATGCAAAAGGCCAGCATGGGAGACAAAGAACATGATCAGCAGTGATAGTATCACACTCTACTTTCTTTAAATTGCCACGTCGTAGTACGTTTATTTGAAGGCACTGAAAGAGGTGTCTTACTGGCGGGTTTAGTCGCAAGTCACTCTTATACGAAGCCGGGAACAATCTACAAATTCCTCCAAATAATTTAGGGAAACCACAAAAAGTGCACTTTTTATTTGCTTGACAACTCTTTCATTGCTGTTTACTCTCTAATTGTCATTTAATAAACAGCAAATATACCTACACACTTGATATTTTTAATAAACTTATTGTTCCCATCATTATCGAAAAGGGTGAGTGTTTTGATCATGATTGTGAGCAACTAGTAATATGTCCTGATGTGTCAGGTGCAGATAATGCAAATATATATTATAATTTAAATGTACGCTCTATAAGACAGCCGTGATCAAGGCACTGACTCTAACAACATATTATTTAGCTAGGGATCAGATCATGTGAACACTGGCGGGCTAGGCCGCGATTTACTCTTGGACTTCTTACTTTCAATCTTAGGGAAACGACTAAAAGTACACTTTTCATTTTCGTGGCAACTTATGTTGTTGTTTATCCATTTGTTTTATGGACTAAATAACACAAATACCTAATGCTAATGGTATAATAAGTCAATGTAATTGCAACATCTTCGAAAGGGGTGAATGTTTTGATCGAGGTAATCTGACTGTTCGAAGTGAAGCACGTAGCCATAGAAAAGTGTTTCTTTAAGACGGACGATGACAGGCAGGTACATAAGAAATAGGATGCGGAGGGCCCGCTTAGGAAAGACCTTTTGGTGCAGCAGAATAAACCTTTCCATGTGATGAGGTTTCTCAGAGGCGGATGGTTTCCCGTCTCCATGGGGGGCTCTGGGAGTGGACGGTGGTTTATTGCTGGAACGGGTGGTGCGGGGAAGGGGTATTGGGGGTTCCGTGTGTGGTGGCGGCGGGATTTGGGATTGGGGGATCATCCGATCGGGCACATGATCTTTTGCCGGGCTGCCCGGTGCGGGTGGGATTGCGGTGCGCTCCTGGAGCCTCTCATGGGGATGGGAGATTGTCTACTTCTGACGAATTTCATCATAGATCGGTACTCCGCGCATGGGAGAATACAAAAAAAACAACAAGCTGTACAGGGCACTACTAAGGTAAATTCTTTCTACCAATGGCTGTAAAACGAACGCAATTTACATGGGACAACCTAACCGACTTACCCTTATAACACATCTAAAAATGTAAGCTCATTACATACTAATTCAAACTTTTAGGAGTATTATTAGAAGAAATCGCAGTCCTGTAAGTAGCCGGATATCGACCTTTTGAAAGCATTTGGATGTGATGTAGTGTTGGGTTTGGATGTATAAGGGAAGGGCTGTACAGAGAATTTGTTGGCCAATACAAGGCACCTTCCACGATGAGTTTTTGTTTTTGAAATAGACATTTCATAAGATAGGTTCATAATGTTACAAATAATCCAAAATCTAAGAGATACAAATATGGACATTGATCCCGCTCTCAAAAATTTCAAATATTTTCAAGAAGTCGGAATAAAATCCTCATTATAAAATAACCAATTGAGCGCAATTTCAATTACTACTAATTCGTTGTTTTCACACGGGTTTCCTTTTAACTTTTTAAGCATTAGTACTTCATTCAGGCATAAATCACGAATTAATGTACCAGAAACTGGACGAACACTTGTGCCTACCCAGTGAAGGACCCGGATACGACCACCCATAGAGTATCGCACGAGCTGACGAGTGCAACGGGAAGGACTATAGATGTATAGACCTGGGGTGAGTCCCCGGATACGTAATCTTAGCAGGAAAGCACGGGCTATACACTGAACAATGACAATTACAATTACAAAGAAACGAAGAGTCGTTGTGAAAATATCACCAATAATCTCACATACACCCTGCATGCCACTAACATCTTTTTCTCTTCTTTTTTTATGCTACTAACTCTATGCTGACGGGTTGGCAACCACTATGGCCCCGAGTGGTTGCGAAGTTCAAGCACCGGACGCGGTCTAAGTAGCCGAGAATCGCGGTGAAATGGAACGTTAAAAGTACAAAGGACCTTCCCAACCATGACCTACATGCAGTTTTTGTAAGGAAAGGATGCAAAAACTGCACACAAAGAGAAGTATCATCAGTCAGTTTATAAAAAATCAAACAGAAATCAAATAACACATAAATTTTATTAACAACATACATAGGGTGAGTGACGACTTGAGCGCCCCGAGACCCTATTCCGGGCATGGGGTTGGCGTTGGCCTGCAGCGCTCATTTTTTGCAGTATGGTGCTTCACTAGATGGAGCACCATGCTGCAAGGAATGAGCGTTGTGGGTTGACGTTGGCCCCGTGCTTGGAGTGGGGTCTCGGGGTGCTGAGTCGTTGCTTACCCTATGTGTGAAGAAGAACTTACGTAATTTAACATAAACACATTAAATATTTCAGGTCATTTTGTAGCAACGCGGCCATCTCATTCCAAGAGCTCTACAAACCCCTTGCCCTAACCTAATCCTTATCCTCTCCCATGGTATTCAAGTGGTCCGCATAGACTAGTTCGCCATTACCCCTTCCTAACTCTCGGCTTTGTATTGACTTGCGCTCTCATTGACCCACCAAACGCTGCAAAATGAAAAAATGAAAAGTTTCCCCCAGTTGGTTTCGAAAGAGATAAGCGTGGAAATAAACATTAAGAAGCATAAATTTGCACAAAAGAATTCTAGAGAATCTAATTTCCCATAAATTTCAATCATAATTTAAGGTGATTAGGAATAGATTGCTCTTTAAAACGTTCAACTTGCTTGATGAAGTTTATTTATTTATTTATTTATTTCGTCAATCATCATTGTAGACTACATATACATTTACATTTATTCATTTATATTTACATTTGTAAAAAGTTAGTATCTATGAGGTATAACTCTTGCAGTCAATTTTTTTCTTATTGCCGCTTTAGGCATAGTAAAATCGATTATTTCACAATATTCATTATATATGTTCATCATTCTGTTCATTGGTCTATTGCTAGCATAAATTGTTCTCTGAGGCCTTACATGAAATAGATTTCTGATTCTTAAAATGCGTGATGGTGCATAAAAGTTCAAACTTTCTAAAAGGTTTGCCGAATTTATACGCTGCGAGATAACATTATTAACAAAACAGATCATAGCAATTTCTCGTCTTTTCTTCAGTGATTCAATATCAATTAACATGCAACGAGACTCATACGAGGGAATAGGAAATGAATTCCAGCCTAGTTTTCTAAGAACAAATAACAAAAATTGTTTCTGTACAGATTCAATACGACTAATGTATGTTTCTTGGTATGGAGCCCAAACAACAGAGCAATATTCGAGAATGGATTTTACGTACGTTACATAAAGTGTTTTGATAGTATATGGATCCTTAAAATGATAACTGAACCTTTTGATGAATCCTAACATATTATTTGCTTTGAGAATTGTTTGTAGGATTAGTTGTACAAATAGAAAGTCTTTTTCCAGTGAAAACCGGCCGTCACATTTTGTGAGTGCCTACAGCACTCAGCCTCTGAAACGTGCACACGTATTCTCGATTGCGCTTACCACGAGTGAAACAGTAACAGAAGTTCGGTTTTTTTTTATTTCGCTGTGCCGCGTCGCGAGTAGTGTTCCGCGGTGAGGCGTGAAAACACCTTCAAGATAGACTATTCGAAGTTCGCCGTTAAGCCGTCGGTCGAAAAACTCTATGGTTTTTGTCGTACGGTTCTCGGATTGAAGCGAGAAGCAATCAAACGCCTCCAGCCCCACAGAGGGGGAGCATTTGCGTATGTCAAAGTCAGCGACTTGGCACTCGCACAGAAAATAGTTTGCGAACATGACGGGAAGCATGAAGTGGATTGTGGTGACGGGAAGAAACATAAGCTTCGCATTACGCTTGAAGAAGGAAGTGTAGAAGTGCGGGTTTACGATCTTCCCGAAGATGTGCCTGAAGATAAGGTCTTTGTCTTCTTATCCGCGTTCGGGGAAGTGCTTTCGATTCGTAAAGTTATGTGGGACGAAAGCAACGAAAACGAAGGATACCGCTCGGCATATGGTCTGTCCGTATGCTAATAGCGCGAACCGTCGACTCGTGGGTTTCCATCGAAGGAGAAGAAGCGCATATTGCCTACAAGGGACAACTACAAACCTGCCGCTACTGCAAAGAGCAGGCACACTCGGGTATATCATGTGTCCAAAACAAGAAGCTATTGTTACAAAAATGCTACGCGATTGTGACGAAGCAAACTGGGCAGAGCAATAGGTCAACAACCGGTCAACAACCTAGATCTAGACCAGCTAGTGCAAAGCCACTGATCGTGAAACCAACCGCTCCAATTTCTTCTACTCCTCTACCAACACCACCACCGCTCGCATCGGGCGTTTTTCCCGGGCTACCACAGCCCACGGGCCAGAGCGTGTTCCCTTGCCTGAAAACGAACACAAGCACCCAGCCAGCTGCAAGTGCGGTGACCACACACTTGCAACCACACTCAGGACAAAGTTCTTCAACGTCGTTCCTAGCACTACCGCAAGCTGTGGTATCTCTGGATGACGTTTTCAAAAAACCGAACACTACAATGATATCGCAAAGCACGAGCGGCAACGGCAACAGCAACGAATCTGATTCCTCCACTTCCACGAGCAGCAGACGAAACACACGACGACCAGCAGGCAAAAAGGCCCGCCGGGATGACGTAGTTAACGAGACGGGAGAGGAAGAATTTCTCTAAAATGGCTAACACGTCCTACAACATCTCGTCGATTAACATCGGCACCATCACAAACCCTACGAAAATAAATGCGCTTCGAACCTTCATCAATTCCTGGCTTTCTCATCTTCTTCAACGTAGATCACACGAGAAGGGGTACAGCTATTGCTCTGAAGGAACACATCCAGGCCACTCACATCGAGAGAAGTTTGGATGGCAGTTTGATTGCAATGCGAGTGCAAGATATGACGATCTGTTATGTCTACGCTCCTCCGGCTCTTCGCAATGCGCTGCGCGTGAACATTTTCCAATGGAACGCTAGCGTACTACCTTCGCCACAAAACTCCACACGTCATTCAGGCCGGCGACTTTAACTGCGTACATCGAGCATGCGATTCGAGTAGCCCAAACACAAGCCCCTCCCTCAAAACAGCCATCCAACAGCTCCATGATGTGTGGGAAAAACTATGTCTGCGTGATTTAGGTTTCACATACGTTTGCCGAAATGCTCAATTTCGCCTCAATCGCATCTATGTGAGCAGCAGTCTGCGCGACAACCTAGGAGCAGCGCAAACCCATGTCTGCTCGTTCACCGACCACAAAGCGATAACACTCCGAATTTGCCTCCCACACCACGGACACGAGCATGGCCGTAGTTTTTGGTCCCTTCGTCCCCACCTTCTGACCGACAAAAACGTTGAGGAGTTCCAATATAAGTGGCAATATTGGACCCGGCAGCGCAGATACTATGGCTCATGGATTGAATGGTGGATCAAATCAAATCGTTCTTCAAGTGGAATCTCGAATCGTCTTCAATGAATTCCATAATGAGCACCAGCATCTCTATGGACAGCTAAGGGTAGCATACGACGGGTACTACCAGCACCCAGAATTGATAACAACAATTAACCGGCTGAAAGGCGAAATGTTGGCGCTTCAACGAAGATTTTCGCACACGTTCATACGAATAAATGGAACGTACGTGGCTGGAGAACCCATCTCAATCTTCCAGTTGGGAGAGAGGCGAAGGAAGAGGACCGTCATCAAACAGTTGTGACTATTTTTTTTTCCAACTCTCTGCTCGGCCGAGACAATAGACGAGAACGACATCAGTTTCGTCTGCGATCGAATAATCCCAACAGATGGCCCCCTAAACGATGATTGCACGAACCCGATCAGGACGGATGAAATTTGGGCAGCAATCAAAGAGAGTGCTCCCCGAAAGTCCCCTGGATCTGATGGAATTCCTAGGGAGTTCTATCTCCGCGTATTCGACGTCATCCACCGAGAGCTAAACCTGATGCTAAATGAGGTTCTCTGCGGAAATCTCCCACCACAGTTCGTGGAAGACATTATAGTGTTAGTCAAGAAGAGAAACAGTGACAGGACAGCACACTCATATCGACCAATCTCACTACTCAACCGCGACTACAAACTCTTCTCCCGCAGTTTGCGCACCAATTGTGGTTACATTCCCAGCGCATGCTGACTCTGCACCAGAAAGTTATTCTTCTTAATACGTTCGCCACATCCAGGATATGGTACCTTGCATCAATTCTACCACCGTTGGCGGTACATACAGCCAAAATAACAGCAGCAATGGGAACGTTCCTTTGGAGAGGGATGATAGGACGTGTACCAATGATGCAACTCGCACGCATCAGGGAGAATGGAGGGCGCTTATATGTAAATCGCTCGCAATCAATCGCCATCTGCAAGAGACCGAATCCATTTCTTTTTATAGATCCTTTCTTTTACACGCAAATCATCGCCCACCTATCTCAATAGATCTTCCAAACCTTAGACAAATCCTTTCAGATTTATCCGAAATCCCCCTCCAAATTCAACAAAACCCCTCCGCCGATCTAATCCACCAGTACTTCATCCAGCAACGGAACGCAACCATCCGGCTCCTGACTGGCCACACGCGTGGCGAAACATTGGTTCGAGGAAACTTTCTTCAGAACAGCGGACGAAACTTTACTTGCTGATGAACGAGCAGATTGAGCATAGCAAACTGCTTTTTGTCATGCGGCGAATAGAGGACGAGAACTGCACACATTGTGGAAACCGCACAGTGGAAACGCTCCTCCACAAGTTTAATGAATGCGCTCGCGTCGGCCCGGCTTGGACGGTTCTTCAGCAGAGAATTACAGGAATCTTGGGTGGATGGAGACGACTACCTTTTGAAGATTTGGTGAGACCTGCCTTGCCAGGTGTAGACAGGAGAAAACGAGAGGAAGTGCTTAAAATTTTCATTAAATTCATCTGCTTTGTATGCGAAAGTCATGATAGAATTGAGCTAGACGCACTGAAGTTTTACCTAGATCTAGAATAACAAATTGTTAATAAAAATCAAACGACCAGAAAAATAAAACTATTATATATTTAAAAATAAGTGTCATTTAAAGCATCCTAGCTGTTAGCAATAATCAGTTAAAATCTATCAAATCTAATCCGAAATTTGGTATTTTTTTACAGATAACTGTCACCGAAATCCGTTAAATCGGATTACCGATCGTTCAGCTGTTGAGACTTCGGTAAAAGCTTTCAGATTTCTGTAAAAAAAATCTAAGTGTGTATCCTATACACAGATAGAAAGAAACACTTTTCTGCGTTATCTAATGCACATAAAGAGAATGCTAAATTTAACATAAATTAATGGGATCTTCCTTGTAAATTCAAGCCAGATATTGCTGGAAGCAGCTCTGTTGTATGGAAGAATGCAAAAATGTGGTACACTGTATGAAAAATTGCAAACAACAATCTTGTTTACGCTTGCTTTGGCGTTTGTTAAAATTCATTATTTTTATCTGTCTACAAAAAAGTATACATAACAAGATCCTTCTTCGATTGATACTTTTTGATGAAGGCGTCAACTTTTGACAGATATTTCGTACTGTATATCCGTTCAAAAAAAGCCCCAAAGGTAAAACAGGTTTCGACATTCCCTTCTCGCTGATCGTCAGCCACAGAATGACATGCTTCGGCAACTTGGTGTGGGAGATATATTTGACGTCATCATTTACCTTCTTGATGTGGGAGGGGTTCTAAGTACCCGTCCTGCTGTCATTCGTTGCCCTCTAGCGTCAGAACCACCATCGGCACCTTCAGTTTTGCGTTTCACAAGCAGTGTTAAAATTACGAAAAAGACGAGCGAGTCAATTGTTCTCGATCAATATAAAATTATAATTTCACGATGTTTGATTTCACATGTTTTCACTAAAGTATTATCTAGGTATGTTTAATCATTGTTTTTCATTGCAGTTAACTAGATCTGCATCTGAGAGAAGTAAATATGGATGCATGCCAAGCCAAAATATTTTGTCTGCAATGTTTGGCATCTCAAAAATTTAAGTTCGCTTCGAGTGCCTTTCAGACAAGTGCCTTATATGTTGAACAATAACTTAAAAATCAACTCCAATAAAATAATAAATAAATATTCTTAGTTCAAGCTGTCACCAGCTTAGAAAACCGTTATCCTGTGTAGAAAATTTGTTGTCTATAAACAGCACAATGCGTCTATAAATGGATGGAACTCATTCGCTAGATTCATTATAAAATGCTGTGCATTTAAATTTTGATTGTGGGAGCCTCCGACAGCTGGGTAAGAGCACGCTTTACCATACCGAAGGTGGTGGCTTCGATTTCCGATCCGGTTGAGAAAATCTTGCTGGTTGGAAATTTTCGTGACTTCCCTGAAAATAGCGTATCATTGACACTACACAATAAATGAGTCCATGAATTTTGATGTAGGTACAGAAACACAGAAAAAAATGATAAATTTTAACAGGCGCGTGAAATTTCGTCTCGCTAAATTGCAATCCAAGACAAGCGCAAGCGTAAACAACCAAATTGCTTGCAATCTTTCATGCAAACACCGTATTTAGGCGATATAGGGTAAGGGGATGTGATGTTAGCCTAGCTCCTTCATTCAGCCTGGTACATAGGCGTCAATGTGTCAATAATTTAGCAATAATCAACTAAATCATGTTGATATGAGCATGATAGATGTAATCCGAAGCAATTGAGACAATATTAAACAACTTAAAGTTGTTCACTTCCACGTAATTTTCGGTTTCTTGAACTTTTGGGGCATCATGATTTCACTGGTTAAGCTGAACAGATGATCTACACGATCTTCAGCGGTCTAATTTTGGCTTAATTGAATCGATAAAGCAAGTAATGCAGTCTGAATGTGCAGAAAATAGTTACACGTTACAAACTAACTGTTCACATTGCTAAAATAACAATGATTTTACAAGAAAATCGTAGACCCAATGTTGGGGACATATTTTTTTGGATGTTCCCAATTATGGCCTGTTGTACCAATAACGTAGTAAAATGGTTGTTATTGGTAAAATTTCAAGAGAAAATGCATGAATTTGCAGTTGTTTATATTCAAGTGGCTCATCTAAACACATACCGAAGGAACATAATCATTGTATAGTGAATTATAATGTTTTCATTATTGAATGGCTGATTAATCATATATGAACATCGCTTAAGTGTTTCGAGGCAGTTTTACTTTAGTTTGTGTTGGGAAATGTTGTATTAAGTTAATCCAGTACAGCTTACAATGCCTAAATTCATAAAATTAGAAAAAAAAAACCGTACAAAGACTGCATTTAGTAATAAATCCATCGAATGGGACGAAGTTGCATCCACGAATAGACCCAAGTTGGTGCTTATAGACCAACATTATATCCACATCCTTCGAAAGTTTATGGCATTATAAAAATAGTTGTGTAACTTTTAGTGATACATGCTACCATATGTCTGATCAAACTTATCTTTGCAAGTGTATAACTAGTTGAATCTCGCTTACAGCTTAAAAACTTGTTGAGTTATAATGAAAAATGTAATCACTGGTTACATAATAGGCTGAGTCAAGGGACACATACCCTATGATTCAAATTTGCGGGAGTTTATACCAAATTTTGCATTCAGTAACTGTCGAAATGCTTCTAGAATGACAAGTTAAAAGTTAAAATTGAAAGTTCGTTGAAGACAGTTGGAAGAAGAATGTTACTTGTGGTTGTTTTACCAAACATAACATATCACACACAAAAAAACTCAAATGATAATCTTATAGGATCTATTAGTAGCACGATGATCAAAATAAAAAAAAAATCCACACTGCTGAGTTTTTGGTTAGCTAAGACATATGAAAAATTAACAACTACCAACTCATACAATTCCATAGAACAATTTATAGTAAAGGGTGATTCGATAAAAATTTGGTCGCCTTAACTTGACGCATTTCCTTTCATCATGCATTAAACAATTTTGCACACCCCTCATTTTGAAGATGTGTGCGTGTAGCATCATGCCTCTAGTTTGGTTTTCAGATTAGCGCTTCAGTTATCAAAATGTCGTTGAAAGAAGAGAAGCAACGCATCAAAATTTTGCACGTGCATGGCGAAAATCCAAACTACTCTCACGCCAAGTAGGTTAAATTGTTGAATATGGCTAAATCAACTGTTAGCAACGTATTAAAAGTGTTCGGTGAACGTTTGTCGACAGCCAGGAATACTGGGTCGGGGGAAAATCGAAAGGCCACAGCAATGACAAAAAGAGTTGCCCGCTATCTCGAGCGGAACCCCAACCTCTCCGTCCGAGATGTCGCAAAGAAGCAGGGAGAGGCGCCTTGCTCGACTTACAAGAAAGTGATGACTCCAAATCGCGACGATAAATAAAATACGTCGGACAAAGCACGAACGCGAAAGTTGTACACGACAATGCTGACGAAGTTTGATTGCGTGGTACAGTATGATGAAACTTACGTCAAGACAGACTTATACAGCTTCCTGGACAAAAATTTTATACGGCAATCGGACGGGGAAAGGTAGCAGATATTTTCAAGCACATTAAACTGTCAAAGTACACGAAGAAATATCAGGTGTGGTAGGCCGTCTGTACCTGTGGCTTAAAGAGCAACGTTTACATTGCGACCGGAACCGTCAACCAGGAAATGTATCTGAGCGAATGACAACAAAAAGGTCTACTGCCTTTCCTGAAGCAACAAAATTGTTCCGTTCTATTTTGGCCGGATTTGGCATCTTGCCATTACGGAAAAAAGGCCATGGAGTGGTATGGTAGCAACAACATTCAAGTGGTGCCCAAGGACAAGAACCCTCCCAACACGCCAGAGCTCCGCCCAATCGAACAATAGCGGAACCTTAAGAAGACTCAAAAAGCTGTTGTGAGCGAGAAACAGTTAAAGGCAAACTGGCGTTTTGCGGCGAATAAAGTGGATAAGGAGACTGCTCAAAATCTTATGGCAAGTGTTAAAGGAAAGACCCAGCAATTCGCAATCGTTAAAAAGGAAGCTTAGCTGAATATTTCTCCTGTATTTTGTATTGACTCAACTTGAAAAAGCAAAAGAATTTGACTTATTGATAAAAACTTTGATCGACTCACACGCATTACTGTTTGACCAAATTAAGATCGAAACACCCTTCACCATCTTGAATGAAATTATGACCACACTTAGCAACATAGAAAAACTATGTTCGTAAAATTGGATCTATGGTTTTATATTTTGACGATTATTGCTGAAATAATGACATATTTGAGGCAAAGCCCCAATGTAGAAGATAGGCTGACATTACATCTCCTAACCTAAAAATATTAAATGAAAAATCAGTCAAACCAAGACTCCATCATTGTTTTGATTCCAACTGTACTGCTAAAAATGGTTCCATTTGGAAATACAGAAATACGGGATCAGCGAAAGGAAAAAATAGAGCCATCTCAATCAATTCGATTGAAATCAGAATAGTGACACTCTTATTTCGATATTTCAATCGGCATGCTTTTGTTACATTTTCACTTTAATTTTGCTTCTTTTAACTTGTCAGCTCATGTGTTGCCAGTATTATTCCGATTTTATTCCCGTTGCTAAAACAATCAAATACAACCCAAAATCTGTTTCATGTGGATGTCAAACTGGCTAGAGAATTGCAAAAAATATGTGCTATTTGGTAACATCATTTCATTCATTTGTTTGATCGGAGGGCCTTAACCCACTTCATCCCTAAAAAAAACTCTTCTCTAATGTCCAAACTGTAACAATGTTGTAACAACACTCCTAGAATGGATAAAAGAAAATAGTAGACACTCCATAGAGCTAGGTATACTGTTACTGTATAAACTGCCTCAGTTACTAGGTTTAATTTAACAATTATCCATTATCTTGTCTCAGAAAAAGTTTAACTTCACCCAAATTAATTAACAAAACTTTTCTTTATGTAGTGCACTACCTACAGCTACAGAGGAAATTCTATACAGCATGTTTATAAGCTTCATGGGAAAAACAGGGCAAAAATCCCTACACCTGGATACAGAGAGATAAGCCTCATCCACCTGTCGGCGTTGTCGAAGTGTTGATTTATTATATTCGTTCGTAAAAAGTGCACCTACGTGTGTTATAATCATACCAACACTGTTCTTTTTGTCAGTAAACATAATTAGTGTCAATGGATATTCGTCCATGCTCTCCCTCATGAGAATTCATGACAACAAGAAAAACTTTCTCTGAGCTGGATTGAATGTCATTCTGCTTAACGGTAATGATAACGACAACAAGGAACGGTATAAGTTATTTGCAAACGAAGGATAGTTTGTGGTGAGAAACAAAATATCATCATTATAACAGACTGATGAAACTATTTTAGTTACTGGAACTGAGGCATTTACCAAAAAGTAACCATATTAATTAAATTACTGGCTGACGTACGATGTCACTTCTAGCTGAAAATCAACGTTCATAAGCTTTGCTAGTGAAAAATAGAACAAACTGCAATGAATAATCCTCTTCCTGAAAACGTTGCTAAAGAGACGGTCTGGCTAATGAGATGGCTTCTTTGCCAGCGTTCAATCTGGTGAATGAAAAAAAAAACTCTCATTGAACGGTACCTAGCAAGTTTGTTCTGAAGATGCGATGCAATGCAAAGCAAAAGCATTGCGTTAAATAGCTCACTTCAGAGAATATCTTTCATCCATTCTGCTTCAGCATTTTTGCATGTCTATGGTGAAGATCCGTGCTCTTTGAATGCTGGAAAACCAAAAACCCATGAATAAGAAATATTTTGCGCTTCATTTATTAATAACACTGTTTTCCCTTTCACATCGGCCCTTGCAATTATGTTATGCACTGGAAAATCCCACTAAAGGGCAAATAGAAGCTCAAATTAATTTTACTTCCATTTGTGATGTAAATTTATTGAAGAAAAATTAAACAGGTGTGTTGGCCAAGTTATGTCATTAAAGGATCTTTTGGTCTTCAAGTGTAATGCGTTCGTTGAAAAAAAAAAACTAATTGTAATGTTTGTGGAAATTACTGGCTAACTAGTTTGTCTATTTTGATCATATAGGGAAGCGGAACCTATTCTCACCATAGTACATATATCCATCACATTCTGCAGCCATCCAACTTCAAACGTTAAAAGATGTTTAATTTCTCCAATAAATGGACGCAGTAACCAAGAATATATAATCCTGGCAAATAAAATTAGGTCTTGAATATAATAAAAAGCTACAAAAACGTTTCGGAGACTTAAATTTCGTAAAAATAATGAGCAATCAGATTTTCAACACAATTGCTTACCTTTGAACTACAAATTCGTCATATTGATCGAACCGTACTAGAGAATCTACTCGAGCCAGACTCCAAGTATTCTCCTTAATTGCACTATATCCTTACACATTTTCGGTGCGTAATTGCACAAACCATAAAAATCACACTTCACTTATTACACTAGCCACACGAGAATCTACGAATACATGATATAATACTAGAAAACTATGCGATTAATTTTCACAATAATTAAATACGCTTGCACCTATTCTGAACCGTGTTTACAATCGACGTAATCGCTTGATGTTGCACTGCTCACATACTGTATAGCATACACATCAACGCTAGTGTGCGTGTTCAATCATTCATAGAGCATTCTATCCCCCGCGTTGTGGTGTGTCTTGTTGTCAATATTCTCATGGAAGAATAACAAACAAACCCTTTCATTTTGTCTTGGTTATATGCATGCTACCCAACACACGCGAAGTGCTGTGAAATGATCTACTTCATTTTTGGGTGTAGTAGTGAAGAGCGTTAGCTTGTTTGTATTTTTTTTCTTGATTAAAATCAGTACGATTAACATATGTACACAGATGGGATTAATGTTTTTCGTCATATTATTAATATAGGTGCATAGCAGTTTCAACTTTTCCGTATTTTTTTTTTTAATAATCATTTATTTGTACAGGCTCAATCGAATAAACTTTACAGAGCCAAATTTTCATACTTTTATACATCATTTATCTTAAAACTAAAGTTAGGAGGATAGAGCCGATTACTCGCGGCCGTCTCGAGGTTAATAGGAATTACAAATTACGGATGGGAAAGAGGGTGGGAATTTAAAGTATGGTTTACAGAACACATTAAATTTAAATTCTAAATTATTGAAACACTTATAACTACACAACTTTTGGTTTTCTTTTTATTCGAACATTTTTGAAAGAGAAAAAAAAACACACGAACACAGAAAAAAAACTTATACTAAACATACATGTTAAACTAACTACAATCTAATGCTAATGTTAGTCAAAAACACACAAATGAGTTTCATGTACTCCAAATCACGTACAGCCAAAATATCTCGAATGGGCACATTGGGTTGTCTACCTCGAGCCCGAAGGGAATCATAAAGCCCCGATCTGACCTCACGATGCTCAGAACAAGACCAAATAACGTGATCTGCGTCCTGATAGCTTTGTCCACATTCACAGAGATTGCTGTCGCTCAGCCCAACCCGGTATAAATGAGCGTTCAAAGAATAATGATTGGACATGAGGCGAGACATGACACGAATGAAGTCTCGACCCACATCCATCCCCCTAAACCAAGATTTCTTCGACACCTTTGGGATGATAGAATGTTGCCATCGCCCCAAATCTCCTTTACTCCATTTATACTGCCAGCTGACGAGTGACTGTGGACGAAAAATAGGAAAAAATTCGTTGAAGGCAATTTGTCGATCACAAATATCGCCTTCCATAGCGCCCACCTTTGCAAGCGAGTCCGCTTTCTCATTGCCCGGAATTGAACAATGAGATGGGACCCATACAAAGGTGATGATAAAATAACGCGAAGATAAAGCAATTAGAAGCTCCTGTATTTTCATGAGAAAATACGAGGAGTGCTTTACCGGCCTCAAGGAGCGAATAGCCTCTATAGAACTGAGACTATCCGTGAAAATGAAGTACTGATCCGGTGGTAATGAGGCAACAATTTCTAGCGTAAAATGTATTGCCGCTAATTCAGCGACATACACGGAACAAGGGGCTTGAAGTTTACGGTTGGCGCTATAAATTTCATTAAATATACCAAAGCCTGCTGACTCCTCTATCAAAGATCCGTCAGTGAAGAACGATTTAGTGGAATCAACTTGCCAAACTTTGCAGCAAATATCACCGGAGCAATCATAGGACGATGATGCTCTCGGATTCCACGAAGCTCCAGCTTCATGGATAAATCAAAATGAACCGAATTGTCGAAATCGGAGAAGCAAACACGATTGGAAATGTTCGGCGAAGGGCTGACATCCTGTGTTATGTACAAATGGTACAAGGTCATGAAGCGGGTTTGAGGGTTCAACTCAAGGAGCTTCTCAAAATTTTCGATCACCTGGGGGTTCATAACTTCACACCTGGTGAGGAGCCGGAGAGATAATTCTGTAAACCGATCCGAGAGTGGCAACATGCCAGCCAGCACTTCAAGACTCATGGTGTGAGTCGAGTGCATGCAACCTAACGCGATACGAAGACACCGATACTGAATACGTTCCAGTTTAATGAAGTGCGACCGAGCCGCTGACTGAAAACAAAAACTACCGTATTCCATAATCGACAAAATCGTTGTCCGGTACAACGTTAGAAGATCTTGTGGATGAGCTCCCCACCAGGTTCCGGTAATTGTGCAGAGAAAGTTGATCCTTGGCTGGCACTTTCGCTTCACATACTCAATATGGGATCTCCAGGTGCACTTTGAATCGAACCAGACCCCAAGATATTTAAATGACATAGAATGAGCTATCGGCTTACCCCAAATTTGAAGCTTCGGTTGTGCTGGGTTATGCTTCCTAGAAAAAACTACCAACTAAGTTTTCTCCGTAGAGAATTCGATACCTAGCTCTAGAGCCCAAGTAGACAAATTGTCCAAGGTATCCTATAAGGGTCCTTGCAGATCGACCCCATTGGGTCCCGTGACAGACACTACGCCGTCATCTGCAAGTTGTCTCAACGTACAGTTGTCACCTAGACAACCGTCAATGTCTTTGACATAAAAATTATACAAAAGGGGGCTTAAACATGATCCCTGGGGGAGACCCATGTAGCTAAATCGTGAAGCTGTAGAGGTTCCATGAGAAAAGCTCATATGTTTCTCTGACAGCAAATTGTACAAAAAATTATTCATTAATGGTGAAAAGCCACAAGCGTGGAGTTTATCTGAAAGAACTTCAACAGATACTGAATCAAAAGCCCCTTTATGTCCAAGAATACAGAAGCCATTTGCTCTTTTTAGCAAAAGCTAACTGAATATCTGTGGAAAGCAACGCGAGACAGTCGTTCGTTCCCTTACCCCTACGGAAACCATATTGAGTATCTGAAAGCAGGTTGTTCGTCTCAACCCATTTGTCCAGACGGAAAAGGATCATTTTCTCCAACAGCTTTCGAATACAAGATAACATCGCGATGGGTCGATAGGAGTTGTGGTCGGACGCGGGCTTACCAGGTTTTTGAATGGCAATAACTCTCACCCGTCTCCAATCATCCGGTACAATGTTGAGTTCTAGAAACTGATTAAACAAGTTCAACATGCGCCTCTTCGCGACGTCTGGGAGGTTCTTGAGCAAGTTGAACTTGATCCTATCAGCGCCTGGAGCCGTATTGCCACACGAAAGGAGTGCGAGAGAGAACTCTACCATTGAAAAGGGTTGGCTAATCTCATCTATCGAATACGTGTTTTCGCGAGGACTCATCCGTGCCGGCACAGAATCTGGACAAACTTTTCTCGCGAATTTGAGGATCCATTGGTCCGAGTACTCCTCGCTCTCGTTGTTCGTAGTTCGGTTACGCAACCTTCGCGCCGTGTTCCAAAGAGTACTCATCGAAGTTTCGCGCGATAGCCCGTTCACGAATGTTCGCCAGTAACCGCGTTTCTTGGCCTTGATGAGGCTCTTAAGTTCACGTTCGAGAGCCGTGTATACTTCGAAGTGCTCAGGTGTTCCACGTCTACGGAAAACTTTAAACGCGTCGGACTTTTTACGGTAAACCTCGGTGCATTGCTGATCCCACCATGGAGAAGGAGGTTTCCTGCGAGATGACGTCCCTGGAACTGGTCGAGTTTGAGCTTGAAGCGCGCTGTCTAAGATCAGGTTGAGAGGAAGTTATACTCTTCCAGCGGTGAAAGCCTTTCTACCGTCGTTACGGCTTCATCTACTGCTGTCCTAAACTTTGTCCAATCGATGTGACGGGTAAGATCATACGTGACGTTATCAGATTTCGACGGATTGAACCCGGTGGCAACCGAAATTTTTATGAGCAAGTGATCACTACCGTGGGGATCTTGAATCACATTCCATGTGCAATCCAACGATAATGTATTCGAACAAAGTGTGAGGTCTAACCTACTGCCAACTGAGGATGTACCAGCCAAACGTGTTACTTCTCCATTGTTAAGAACTGTCATATTGAAGTTGTCACAGAGGTCATATATCAAGGAAGACCGGTTGTCATCGTACAGTTCTCCCAGCCTGTACCGTGAGAGTTAAAATCTCCCATGACCAACCACGGAGCAGGAAGAACCGAACAAACATCTGAGAGTTGTTTTCGGTTAATGGAGGCTCTTGGAGGAATATAAACGGAAGCAATGCAAAGGCTTTTATTTTTAATAACAGCCTGACATGCGACAACTTCAATACCTGGAATTGGAGGAAAATTCACTCTATAGAAGGAGTAGCACTTTTTGATCCCCAAAAGTACTCCTCCTCCACGCGAATCCTCACGATCAAGACGAATAATATTGAAATCATGAATCGGAAGATAGATTTCGGAAGAGAGCCATGTTTCACAAAGAGCGAATGCATCACAACCGGTAGTGTGAGCTAAAAATTTAAAAGATTCCAATTTAGGAATCAAACTTCGACAATTCCACTGTAGAACAGTGATCAAATCCCCGACCTCATTTGGAAAATTATCCATCGAAGGAAATGATAGCTGCAAGGATGGGCCACTTTAATGTTAATTTCTGCAAAAAAGTTTTCACAGTGGGAAGCATTGCCAAAACAATGCTTTTGAGAGGGTCAGAAATTTCGAGGTACTTAAAGATACCTTCGGCAATGTCATCAAATGAGAACAGCCCACTAGAGGAGGGGCTTTGTTCTTAAAATTGGGGCTTCAGGGGTTTTGGATGTCCCCGGGAGAGATGGAAAGTCCTGGGTGTAGTTAGTACTACGAAAACCAGGTGGATTAGGATTTTCCTTTTTTCCACCTTTCCTTGAATTGGGCAAGCTGGTCTCGGGCTTCTTTTCAGCAACTTTCCGTGGGCGGACGCGTCTTCGCTTCCTTGAAGCACCTTCCGAAAGGTGAACGATGTTCCCTCTTCAGCCGAATCAAAGTCAGACTCGTCATCTGACAGAGGAGCAAAGGGATTTGTATTGGCATCGGGTGATGGTGAGGCTTTTTTCGCCATTTCAGCAAAAGATTGCCTTGAACGCTGTTTCAGCGAGCGTTCTAATTTTTCCCCGCGTTGTTTGTACGCCAGGCACGATGAGAGAGCATGAGGAGGAGTTCCTTTACAAAAAGCGCATTTAGGTGTGCTGTCTGCGCACGCGCCATCCTCATGCTTCTCCCCGCAGTTGGAGCAGCGCGCTTTATTGCCGCAATGGGAGGTCGTATGTCCCATCTGCTGGCATTTCTGGCAGATCATGACCCGAGGTACAAACAATCGCACAGGTAGCCGAAGTTTTCCCAACTCAACGTATTGAGGGAGGGCTGAGCCAGAGAAGGTCACGCGAAACGAGTCTGATGGTGTAAACTTTTTTTCGCCCTTATTGGTCGATACTGAGCCTAGTTGGCGCACATCCAGTATCTGAACTGGGGAAGCAGGGGGTTCTTAAATCGACCAACCCCCCGCTTAAGCAGGATCTCAGGGGTTAGACTCGTTTCGGTGACCACACCTTCAATTTCAATACCCCGAGCTGGGATATACACTCTATATTCTAGAGTTAAGAGCTGGGAGACAGTAATCTCATTAGCTTGCTTGAGGTTGGACACAACGACCCGAAGTTTATTCGGCCTGACTTTAATTATCTCGGTCACGGCCGAGAATCGTTTGGTCAGATCGTTCGAAATTTGATAGACATTCAGAGGTTTCAATTTGGGCTGAAAATAGACAACCCAAGGACCAGTTGAACTGTCTGGATATGCACGTGATCGGGTAACTGTATGAGCTACCCTATCATTTTGCGCCATAGATGATTCATCTTGCGATAAATCATCCATGGCTCGTTCGTGGGAGCTTATGACGCTCAACCACTGAATCTATATACCTATAACTAAACACAGAAAAAAAATTAAAGCTAAGCACACACTCAAACACTCTCAAACACTCTCAATCACTCCCATACACTCACACACACTATAAAAATAACGCTTCTTGTATTCAGAAGAGAAGGAAACAAAAACTTATCTTATATGTATAACGGATCTACTGCAGCCGGGCGACGAATGTGCTGCTGCTGCCGAGCTACGATGAGTGGCCGCGTGCACCGGCTAGGCGTGGGGATGAACGATGATGATAATGACACTAGTGATACTGGTCGGTGGTGGTTATCAGATGAACTAATGCACGCTACACACGATGGACTGCTGGTGTGCGTGCCGTATAGATGCGGAGCAATATGGCTTTTTGATCGTCGTAATATTGCTAATTGCAATTAATTACGTTGCTGCACTGTTTATCACACAACCTTTTCTTCTTAATAAAACCAGGACTCGATTTCACTCGCGATCGCGAAAAAATATTGAACTGAAGAATTGAATCAACTCGTGAAAAGCTTCCAAAGCAACGGAAAGCGGACCGAACGAACTGTACCGTTCGCTTGTTCACTGGGCAAATGAAGTTTTCCGTATTAAATTTGGAAGAAAATTATCAGAATCGAATGTTTTGTGTGTTGCTAAGCGATTAACGGTAAATGGACGAATAAATTGCGAATAAATTGTGTACTCAGTGTTCGGTATTCAGTGCATATTCACCGATTTCCACTGGAGGTCTGCTTATTGAGCTCAATATAGGTACTGCTTTCCTATTTCACTAAGGGGGTAATGTAATCTTTCTCATCGTGCCAT
Source organism: Aedes japonicus (assembly GCA_034211315.2). Taxonomy (NCBI): domain Eukaryota; kingdom Metazoa; phylum Arthropoda; class Insecta; order Diptera; family Culicidae; genus Aedes; species Aedes japonicus. The sequence goes on from JASCZW010005179.1 coordinate 146,001, forward strand.
CAGCAGGAAACTGGGTATGGAACATTTTACGGTGTCTCGTGTTTTAAATCGGTACCACGAACGTTTGACCCACGATCGGAAGGAAAAAAGTGGCAAAAATGGATCTCCGTATAGTGTTAGCTGGGGTAGATCAGGGGGTGAGTAACTCTGCCACGTTGTGTTTGTGTTGATCGTGTCCGAATGTGTTTCTGGGGTGGCAGAAGGTGTTTTTGTGTTTTCACAAACTACAATCGAAAATTTATGCTTATTGGCAACCATGCACGGTTCAGACATTTAATACATGCTCACATATGCATCGTCTGAATTACATTTGTGTAAGCGAGTGGGAAACAAAAACAAACAATCGATTCGTGTAAGTGGTGCCAGATATGAATTTATCTTTCATGTGGTGGCGAATGTGTTTGAAGTGTGGCGGATTGTGTTTTTTAGGGTGGTAACACAAGGTGGTCGAGTGACTTACCCCCTGGGGTAGATGAAGCTTTCAAGAGGAATCCCAACAGCTCAGTTCGAGATGTGGTGAAGAAACTGAATCTAACCAAAACGGTCGTGCAAGATGTGAAAAAAACATGAAGAACTACACACGTATAAAGTCCAAAAGGCACCTAATCGCAATGAACGGCAGAATACGGTAGGTAAAACACGTGCACGGAAGCTCTACACCCAGCTGTTGACGAAACCACATTGCCTCCTTATGGATGAAGGGACGTATGTAAAAGCAGACTTCCGGTAGCTTCCGGGGCTCCAGTTTTTCACTGCTGTCTCTGAGGACGTTAGAAAGCAGAAGATGTCAAAGTTTGCCAAAAAATATATGATTTTGCAAGCAATTTGCTCGTGTGGCAGGCAGAGCACCCCATTTGTGACAACTGGGTCGGTCAATGGACAGGTGTACCTAAAGGAATGCCTCCAAAAGCGTCTACTTCCTCTTCTGAGGACGATGGTCCTACGATTTTCTGGCCGGATTTAGCCTCGTGCCATTACTCGAAAGAGGTTTAGGAGTTGTTCAAGCCAGGGGTTGAGTAACTCTGCCACGTTGTGTTTGTGTTGATCGTGTACGAATGTGTTTTTTTTTTACATACTACAATTGAAAATGTTTGCTTATTGGCAACCATTGACGGTTTGTTTAATACACGCTCACTTATGCATCATCTGAATAACATTAGTGTAAGCGAGAAGGAAACAAAAACATACAATCGACGATTCGTGTAAGTGGTGCCAGATATGAATTTATATTTAATGTGGTTGCGAGTGTGTTTGAAGTGTGGCAAATTGTGTTTTTGAGAGTGTTAACACAAGGTGGCAGAGTGACTTTCCCCCTGGTTCAAGCCTAAGGAGGTTAATTTCGTGCCGAAGCATCTCAAACCCCCGAACGCACCGGAACTGTGGCCAATTAAAAAGTACTGAGCCATCATGAAGCAGACACTTCAGAAGCATCCTAAGGAAGTGAAATCGGATGAAGATATGAAGAAAAAATAGAATGCCACGCTTAAAAGAAGTTGGTCCAAATGTTGTACAGGACCTTATGAATAGTGTAAAGAAGAAGGTTCGTGCATTTGGATATGGAATTCAAATTGAAAAAAACAAAAATGGGAAAATATTCATGACATGTTTTATTTTACTCCCTGAAAGATTGAAGATGAATGGTTGAACGGGAGAATTTTGCCGAATATTTGTGTGTGTCGCAATTTGATTCCGTACTCCTTTAAACGTACTTTGCCTTTTGGCTTGAAATTAAACGAGGTAAAATTTAACGTGCCTATTAAAATTCATAATTTTTTTCTGTGAACCACTCCCGGATTTTACCGTGACTCTTCTTCGTTTTTGGGGAGCAGAAACATTTCCGATTCGATTTTCCTTCAGTATATCCACGAATGCTTTGGACCAGGAATCGTCAGCTTCCTCACTGCCACCCGAAAGTTTAGGATAAATACCCGTGGTTCTGAATGCTGATCGAATAGTTTGATCTAAGTTTTCCAATTTGGTTGAAGTACTTTTTTAACCAGGTATGGTACGGCCATTAATTATGTCACGCAGTATGGGGGAGGGGTGGTTTGGGAAAACGTGACAATCCGTACAAAAAAATTAAGTTCCATACAAAAAACCGTGACAAGGGGGGGGATAAAAAGTCACTTTTTGCGTGACATAATTAATGGACGTTCCCTATGTTAAAAACAAAAGTTTGGTGCCAGGCCTTTGAAACGGTTCCAAACAGTTCTATACAGCTTATAACAACGTGCCAGTCATTTCTGGAATAGTAGTTGAAGTTTAGAAATAGAACCTTCCTCAATGGAAATGTTAAACTGAAATGCTTAAAAACAAATTGAGCATACATCTGAAATGCAAAGATGTCCCAATTTAGTATTTCATCATAACATTGAATTATTTTCATCATATCATCATTGTATATTATTAAAATTATTAACAAATAATAAATAATATTTATAAAACTTTTTCTGCTTGAAGGTTACAAAAAGGATTCCAGATAGTAAAGATATTTTGTATAAGGAGATGTTCGCTCATCACCATGAGGCACCGAGAGTGAACAACAATGTTTTTGGCTAGAATGAAAGATATGAAGAGAAAATTTTGATAGTTCCGCTAGTGTGCGGCAGGCTTGGAAATATAGCAGATGTTTTAGGAAAATTAAGCGAAAAGGGCATGTGTAGAGTGATACTCGAACCAACGACATTTTGCCTAACATCCCACTGCGGGGTAGGTTGAAGCACGGACTAAGTCCGCCACTTCAACAGGCAAAAATGTCAGGTTGGAAGACGCTCATGTACCACTGTGGCTTGTATAGTTATTCTAGCGATCTATTGTGTGCACTCTGTTTACTGATGCGCACATGGGAGAGGAACTCTCTCCTTTTTGGGTTTGTTTGATTCGCACCGACTGACGATCACTAAAGTTTTTCTCGTCGTCTCCAACATAGAAACCTCGGAGAGAAACACCGTGAAGCGATGCGATACTGGTCCCCACCAGTATAATTAATGGTTACCACCATTTATGGTTTCACATACATTAATTGTTATGTTATATATTTTCCGTGCGTAACAAACCCAAAAGGAGAGAGTTCCTCTCCCATGTGCGCATCGGTAAACAGAGTGCACACAATAGATCGCTAGAATAACTATACAAGCCACAGTGTGTACATGAGCGTCTTCCAACTGGACATTTTGCCTGTTGAAGTGGCGGACTTAGTCCGTGCTTCAACCTACCCTGCAGTGGGATGTTAGGCAAAAATGTCGTTGGTTCGAGTACCACTGTACACATGCCCTTTTCGCTTAATTTTCCTAAAACATCTGCTATATTTCCAAGCCTGCCGCACACTAGCGGAACTATCAAAACTTTCTCTTCATATCTTTCATTCTAGCCAAAAACATTGTTGTTCACTCTTGGTGCCTCACGGTGATGGTGAACATCTCCTTCTACATCATAATCGTTACTCCTCGCACGGAGAATATATAACATAACAATTAATTTAAAGATATTTTATTGAATCGTATCTTAAGGGGCTTTCCTGTTAATTGAGGTCAATGGATATTGTTTTATTTATATTAATTAATACTTTTAAATTCTATCAATTACCAAAATTTCAAACACTTTTTAAGGACGTGGCCAGGTGCGCAGAGATAAGCGGGTCTGAGCCATTCTATACAATGCTAGTATGGGAAAGTCCATTAATTATGTCACGCACAAAGTGAGTTTTTATAACATCCCCCCCCCTTGTAACGTTTTTTGTATGGACCTTAAAGTTTTTTTGTATGGATTGTCACGTTTTAACCAAGAACCCCCCCTCCCCCTACTGCGTGACATAATTAATGGACCTTCCCAATATAGCACGCGAGATGAACCGATATGATTTCATAAGGGACGAATGGCCTGTTTTCAGAGGCCCAAAATTTTATCATTGCATTGGGTACACAGATAAAAAGAAACATTGAATTTTCTGCGGTATCTAATGCACATGAAGGAAATGCTAGATTTTGCAGAAAATAATGGGTTATTTTATGTAAATTTAAGCCAGATAGCGCCTGAATCAAGCCTGTTGTAGGAAAGATTGCAAACATTGTTGTATGGTTCAACAAAGACTACAACCAATTGCGTTATGAACGCCTCCTTTGGCTTGGAATTAAACGAGGGAAAATTTTACGCGCTACTTAAAATTAATAATTTTTTCTGTGTAGGCATGGAAGGGTCCTCCCTTTGCTCGGTAAAGGCGCGGCTAAAAAGCAACACCATGCTGGAGGTGGCTTGGTTCGATTCTCGGTCTGGTCTAGAGTTTTTCGTTAAGGAAAATTTCTCGATTCACTGGGCATAGGGTATGATTGTACTTGCCACACAATCATAGTAATGCAAAAAATGGTACCTGGCATCGAGAGCTCGTGTCAAAAACTGAAACCATTTCGGTTTCATCTCGCGTGCTATATTCTAGCAATAGCATAGCCAGGAATAAAGAGAGGCAAAGCAAAATTCTAAAGGGGAGCCGGGCCTCAGTTATAAAATAAGACATCGGCAACAAAGCAAAATAGTTCAGCAGGTGAGGGGTGTGGCTAGTTCTGTATTCATAAATGAATGAAATTATTTGAAATAAAAGAAGAGGATAATTTGAATAATTTATTACCCGTTTTTGAGGACCCGGATAGGAAAACATGTTTTCATCCTGTTCATACGGAGATTTGTATGGGAGCAAAAGTAGGTCATTTTTAAGTAATAAATAGAATTACTTATACTAATAGCACTTAATTGTAATTTCAATACAATTTTTTTTTAAGTTTTTCTAATCAAATGGTGTATGAATGAAGTCATTATGTTCAGTTGAACGAAAGTAACTAGCGTTCAAAAAGCCTTCTTCTTAGTGAAATTCCGAAATGACATCGGTATAGAAAAAAGAAACGTAGTCCTGCGTTAAAACTTACTCTTCTTAGGGGTCAATAATCATTACAACAATATTACATGTTTAAAAGAAGAAACAGCGGTAACCATAAAATTGCTCATATTCAAACGAAAGAAAATTCGTTTGAAAGAATATAAGTTAAAGTACTGCAACGTGAAGGAGCTGATGATATTTTAAGGAACACAAAAAATTCCTATTGATCTTTTGTGATGGCATTGTGATGGGGTATGGCTTTTGTAACAAGTAAGTTTTAGCGTTTTAAAACGGGTTTCTTTGAATTCGGGGTACTGGTCATTACGAGTAATGGTAAAACGGATAATTGCCATTTGGGGTAACGTTCTTTCGGGGAGATAACAATTATCGGTGTAATGGAACTCGGGGTAAAAGCATTCTGGTTAAGGTCATCCGCTGTAATAGCATTTAGGACAGTCTTATCGGTAAATTTCATTAGAAGCGGCACAATACATTATCTAACCCTTTCAATAAATAGAAAACACAATCATATACTATGCCCAGGAAATGGAGAAATTCCTAGACCAGACCGTGCACTGAAGCCAGCCATCCCCAACATGGTGTTGCTTAATTTTTGCGGCTTTACCGACTGAGCCACACTGTGCTTATTTTATCACAATTCTCAATTTTCATGTTTTCACATTTTAGAATATGTAGATCACATTTGTCTTTTTGTGATATTTCAATTTAGAAATTCATTAAATGAAAGCAAATATATCAACTCGTTCTTAAAGTATCTATTACTCATAATACAAACATCATATAAATAAATATAATAGTTTTCCCAAGCTTTCCATGGTTAAGTATAAAAGGAACGACGAAATAGTTTGCATGCATATGTGAACAGAAAACAACATTTCCGTTTTTAACCATTCCTAACTCCAGAAATGCTTCCACTCGTAACGTTAGCCGGACTTGATGGAAACAAGGGAAGTAATCATAACTAATAAATGCCTGTGGCAACCGTATGATTTAATGGAGGGGTGAAACATTGCAGTCCGAAAGGCACCTTTGTTATTTAGTGGCGATTTCATTTTTCACCCTATTTCCTCATGCGATGTGATATATTTGATTTCTCAAGTGGCATTGACGACAGGAAGTTTCCCGCTGAAAGAAACTTTTATTACCGGACAGGAAATGCAGTTTGTGGGTGAATGTTTCAATTTAAGTGTACAGATAAAATGTTCCTAGAAATATAGCGTTTTCTCCGTCAGTGTAAATTTTACATTAACGCCACATGCACAACCAATGTCTTGTCTTCACAAGAAGAACAGACTATAAATCAAATGCTTTAAATTATCATTAAAGTGGTGCATACCGCAGCCTATCTCCATATATAATGTGCTCAATTATATGCAAATTAAATAACGCCAACAAATTTACATACATCAAACACCTTTACCTATTGCTTCATAATTAATTTCTTGAGAATTTTGCATCTTTATCATAGCTCTTCCTATACACGTACCTGCATCATACACACCAGGTTTCACTTAGTCTTTCGAAAATCCTATGAAGGATAGCAAAAGGACGTTGTCGAAAGAGCCCAATATGACCGTTCTTGTCAGTTTTCCTTCACACAATCGACACCGGAAGCTAAACATTATGCAAAGTATGCAACCGGCTCCTCAATCGAAGTACATACACTATGAGATTGGAGATTATAACCAAATTTACGTTGGATCATTCACGCTCTTCATAGTATAAATCAACTAATAACAAACTTGAGTGCATATAAATTGTGGCTGTACGTCATCGTATTGATGGTTGTTGAAATTCAACAAAAGAAACTATATGAGTGATATAGCACCGACAAACCGACATTAACGACAATAGGAAATGTCTTAATATTTCTGTTCAAATCATATTACTGACATCTATCTTTGTGTTCGCTGAGAACGTTTATTGAAGCCACGAACACGCTTGGGAACTTGATAAAAGGTTCATGTCTTAGCTATTCTGGACACATTTATTTTATCTAGATAAAATATTTCTATAGGTTTTGACAGATGGGATCGCTGAACATTTGAATCTGTCGTTATGGATTCTTGATCAATAGTGAAGATTGAGTTTCATGTCAATTTGTC
>JASCZW010005180.1:0-56916 GCA_034211315.2 Aedes japonicus
CGTCGACAATGCCCCAGGTATTTAATTTCCTGGCACTTTTCCAGCTTCAGATGGAAACCATATTCCTGCAGACGATTGAACAGGGTGCACCAGCGTCTGATAGTGTTGCTCCTCTGATTTGCTAAAGATGATGAAATCATCCAGGAATAGTTCCACGCCTTGAATTCCAGCAATCATGGTGTGCATTAGTTGCTAGAAAGCGCCGGGTGCTGACTTAACACCAGGAGCCCGCCTGTTGAAGTTGAATAGGCCCCGATGTGTGTTGATTGTGAGCAGCCGTTTGATGCGACGTCGACTTCTACCTGTAGGTAGGCATCCGACAAATCGATGATGCTGAACACCTTGCTTCCGGCCAACTTCGAAAAAATGTCATCCGGCGTGGGAAGAGGGAAATTGTGCGCTTCCAGCATCGAGTTCAACCCAGTCAAAAAGTAGGCGCATATCCGGATTTTGCCACCCGGCTTCCGAACTGTAACGATAGGAGCTTCCCAGTCGGAGAAATCTACTGGCGAGATAATGCCCAACTGCTGCACACGATCGAGCTCCGTGTCGACCAAAGGAATGACGTTGTACGGAACTGGGCGTTTGGGTCGAAAAACGGGCCTGGCATCTGGCTTCAGGTGAAGACTGACTTGAACTTTCTGGCAATGCCCAAGCGTATCCTGAAAAACTTCGGGGAACCGCATAAGGACGTGCTTTCCAGAAAAGGAATTTGAATTGGATTGATTCACCTGATTTACGAACGATGACAATGGTTTCGTCCACATGTCGAAGAGGTCCATCCATTCCGAGTCGAACAGGTTGAGTCCTTTGACTGATGTGACTCGGCACAGCCTAGGCTTGAAGATGTCGTTGACTCCTACAAGACAGGTGAATACCCCCAGTAGCGGAAGAGGATCTTTGGATGCAGAGAGTGCTTCGCAAGTCGATGGCTTGAGTGTGGGCGATCCGACCTTCCTCCACGTATTTTCACTGATGATGGTTATTGGTGATCCGCTGTCAAGCTGCAGTGTGGTTTGACGACCATTCATCGTTGTAGTGACGAAACGGGTGAGATTAGCGGTGTGGTTTATCGCATGAACAATGTTGGCTTGGTACTTCGTCTTCTTCTTATGTTTCTTACCCTTTTGGTTGGAGTTGCCACCTGCTGGCGGGTTTGAGGATTTCGTGAAGCAACCGCAGTACCCCTCCTTGTGTCCCACACGATTACAAGATTTGCACAGATGGCTGCTGTATGTGCAATCCTTGACAAAGTGCATTAGTCCGCATTGCAAGCAAGCCGTCTTCGGAGATTTGACTTCCGGCTTGAACGAGGACTTGGAAACTTCTGCTGGTCTCTTCTTCTCGCTGATGGCGTGTACTGCTGCTTTCGAGCTGGCTGGATGCTCAATCAAGCTGGGGTCTGCCTTCAAATTAACGAGCTGCTGGAACTCGTCGATGAGCGTCTGAAGAGTCACTTGTGCGGCCGGTTTCTCGTTTTCCATCCGGGTGAGCAATCTGGTCCGAATATCTGCATGCTTAGATGCCTTCAGTCCGGTTACGAAAACCAGACATTTGAACTGGTCGATAGTTAGGTTCGCGAAATCGAAATCTTCACAGGCTCGGTTCACCCTTCCACCGTAGGTGATGATGTCGTCTCCTTCGCTTTTCGCCAGCTGGAGACACTGGAACCGACGGCGGAAAAGTGAGGTGTGTTCGCCAATAATTTTGATTAGCGTTTTCACGGTGTCTGCGAACGTTACATCCTTCGGGAGCCTTGGAAGGACATAATTCAAATACCGGCTGTGGGAAGCGGTATCCAATTTTCGCAGTAAACGCCGAACTTTGGCTGCATCATCCAAGTGCTGCGAGTCGCTCTCGAAAATTTCGGTATTGTATTAGTACGAGTTTGATGGAATAATATTTAAATCAAGTTGGGTAAAATTACACAAGCGTGAAACATGATTCAAGAATAGAAGGTAGCGCGAAAATGAAATGTCATTGATTATCGATGCAAACGTAGATTACAGCTAGCCACAAGTTAGGTATAAATAAAGGCTGCATGAATGCGCAGCCGTTCATTCCAGTTTGAACAAGCGACACGTTCGGTCGTGTTTTTCGCTCAATCGACACAAAGTTTGTTTTTATCCCCTGTTTCCCCACCGTCCGATTTCCCGCGATTGCGCGTCCGGTTCGTGAGCTATCATCAGCGCTTGCTCAGTTATTAGCGATAGCAAGCCAGAAGAAAACGCTGCAAGGTTGTGAAAATTTTCTCACTCGACCTGTTGCCATGGCAATGGGTCGAAAAAATCAACAAGTGGTGACATCCACACCAGCGGCATTAGTTCCTGAAACCACGCCAAAACCGAGCAGCTGCAAGCGACTACGGCAAGACGACACCGGTCCATCGGACCCCAACGCCCGACTTCTAGCGAGCAATCGGTTTGCTGCGCTCCCGGTACAGGAGGTACCGATAATAGTGAAGATCCCGCCGCTTTACACCACATCAAGAAACATCGCTGCTCTAAGAACGGAGCTTGCAGCGATTAAAATTAATCCGCTCTACAAGCTGTGCAGTACCGGCACAAAAATCATGTGCCCAACGGAAACCGAGTACCGTGCTGTTGGAGCTCATCTAGTCGCAAAACGATATGAGTTCTATACGCAAGATGCACCAGGAAACAAGCCGCTGAAGGTGATTCTGCGTGGGCTTCCGGAATTCACTCCGGAGGAAATTATCAAGGAGCTGCAAGCGGCCGCTCTTAAACCAGTGAAGGTGTTCCCTATAAGACGACAGCAACAGGGAAATCATCGGGACCAACTCTATCTGGTCCACCCGGAGAAGGGTTCCGTTACGATGACGGAACTGATGAAAACACGGGACCTCTTCAACGTCATTGTCGAGTGGGACCGGTATCGCCCGAGAAAACACGACGTGACGCAGTGCGGCAACTGCCTTGTGTTCGGCCACGGAACCCGAAACTGCCACATGAAACCACGGTGTGGCAAGTGTGCTGGAGCACACGCCACCAAGGATTGTGCCCCGATGGACGAAGGTGCCCCTCCAAAGTGCGCCAACTGTGGCGATAATCATGAAGGCAGCAATCGAAGTTGTCCCAAACGTGCGGAGTTTCTGGCGATCCGCAAGCAGGCGTCCACCAAGTCCCGACCTGGCCAGCGCCGTGCTCCCCCTCGGATGGACGAGGAAAATTTCCCAACGCTTCGGTACCAGGTGCCAAATCTACCACCGTTGCAATTGAATCCACGCCATGCGAACCGCCCATCACCATCGGTTCAGCAACGATTCGCGGCAGCCGCCGCCACCCCCTCGCCGGCTCTTCCTCCAGGTTGGTGTAATCCAGGTTGCAGTACTTCCACACAACCACCGACCGATGGACAGCTCTACGACTCGGAGCAAATGGTTGAGTTCATGCAAGAGCTTTACCGCCAACTACGATCCTGCCGCTCGAAGGAGGAACAGCTCAAAGCCGCCACATCCGTGACGATGAAATTTATTTTCAAGTATGGACCATAATCGCACCATCAACATCCTAAATTGGAATGCTTGTTCCATCCGGAACAAAACCGTAGAGCTCGGTGACCTCCTTAACAGGAAGGCCATCGACATCGCCATCATCACTGAGACACATCTCAAGCCGGAACTGAACGTTTTCATCCCAGGATATCGAATTGTGCGACTTGATCGTAGCGGCTCTAGTGGAGGAGGAGTTGCGATCGCCCTGCGCTACAACATCAACTACCTTCTGCTTCCAAGTCTTCAGCTGCAGTCCATTGAAGCCATCGGAGTTGAAGTCGAAACTGCCGTCGGCCCTGTCACCATCATCGCGGCCTATTGTCCGAAGCAAGCCAGCAACGCTAACGGAACAACAACGGTCCTACGGATCGACATTCGCAAGCTAACTCGGAGGAAGGGGCAATTTATCATCGCCGGCGACCTAAATGCGAAACATGAAACCTGGGGGAACACCCGGCGCAACCAGAACGGAATAATTCTGCAGGAAGACCTAGAAGAGGGACATTACACCGTACTAGGCCCGGATACTCCCACCCGGTTGAGCAGATCAGGGGTCCATTCGACAATCGACATCTTCCTCACGAACATGGGGAACAACATCGCCCAGCCGGTCGTGCACCAGGAGCTCAGCTCGGACCACTATCCGGTGGTGGCCGAAGTTGGCTCATCGGTCAACCGGCATCGAATCACCAGACGGAACTACCATCGCGCCAGTTGGGAGAGGTTCCGACAACACGTTGACGACAACATCGATTTCGACATGCGCCTTGATTCGGTTGATGACATCGAACGGCAGCTGCAGAACATCGAGCAAGCGATCTCCCAGGCCCGGGAGCAACATGTACCGGTGATAGATCAGGTGAGCAACTCTGTACCCATTGATAGGCCCACTAAAGAACTTATTCAATTGCGCAACGCCATTCGAAGGCAATACCAGCGAACTGGTTTGCCAACGCTCAAACGTCACTGTAATCGAGTGACGAAAATTATTAAGGCCAGAATGGTGGACCTTAAGAATAACAATTTTGCTGACAAGATCCGCTCTCTTCCTGATTGTGCAAAGCCGTTCTGGAAGTTGACCAAAATTTTAAAAACTAAGCCAAGGCCCATTCCACCGTTGATCCCATTAGACAGCAATGGCTCTAAGGATCGATTGATAACTCCTGCAGAGAAGGCTGCTGAAATAAGTCAACACTTCGTCAGCTCCCATAATCTCGGACAAAACATCGTCAGTCCACACGAAACTGCCGTTAGCGCGCTTATTACTAACATCCATCTAAGCCCCAACGATTTCACAGAAGAGTTGGAGATCTCAGCAGACGAATTATTGACTTATATTAAAGGCTCAAAGAACATGAAGGCCCCAGGTTTCGACAACATCATGAACTTGGAGCTCAAGCAATTGAGCCCCCAGTTCTATAATCATCTGGCGATGGTTTTCAACCAATGCCTGCGACTTAGCTACTTCCCCTTGTGTTGGAAATCAGCAAAAGTCATTCCCATCCAGAAACCTGGGAAAGATCCTTCATGTTCCAAGAGCTATAGGCCCATCAGCCTTCTCTCAGGATTATCCAAGCTTGAGAAAGCGATCTACCGTCGGCTTCTTTCATCTGCCGATGAGCTGAACATCTTGCTCGACGAACAATTTGGCTTCCGACGTGGACGGTCGACAATTCACCAACTTAACCGAGTCATTAACATCCTCAGACGGAACAAGTCTGTTTCGAAATCATCTGCCATGGCACTTCTCGACATCGAGAAGGCCTTTGATAACGTGTGGCATGATGGCTTGGTGTACAAGCTAAAACGATACAATCTTCCCATCTTCCTGGTGAAGATAATTAAAAATTATCTGTCGGACAGGACATTCCGTGTTTCGCTGCAAGGTGCAGTTTCTGATGCACAGGAAATTTCCGCCGGTGTTCCGCAGGGAAGTATACTAGGTCCACTTCTGTTCAACCTATTCACCTCGGATATACCCCCGCTCCCTGAAAATGGATCTCTGTCGTTGTTCGCCGATGATACCGCAGTCGTCCACAATGGTAGGGTAATAAGAGCGCTTACAGCGAAACTGCAGCGAAGCCTGAATGTTCTGTCTGAATACTTCACCGATTGGAAGATCTGTATCAACGCGGCGAAGACCCAGGTCATCCTCTTCCCACACTCAAATTCTCCCAGACTTGTTCCGCCTGAGGATTGCAAAATAAGCCTAAACAACACAACGGTGGAATGGGCCAAATCAGCTGTCTATCTTGGCGTTACCATAGACAGCAAGCTTATTTTCAGGGAGCAGGTTGACAAAACGGTCACAAAGTGTAACGTTCTGTTGAAGCTACTGTACCCATTGATCAACAGAAGGTCTACATTATCCCTGAAAAACAAGCTTGCTGTCTACAAGCAAATCATACTTCCAGTCATTGAGTACGGCATGCCAATCTGGGAGAGTTGCGCAAAAACGCATCACCTGAAACTTCAGCGTGTTCAAAATAAGTTCCTCAGGATGATAATGAACACCCCTTTGAGGACAAGAACATCTGAGGTCCACCGTCTGGCCGAGATAAAAATGCTCGACGATCGCTTTAGTGAGTCTATCAATCGGTACAGGGCACGCTGCCTGACATCGGATCACCAGATCATTCGGAATCTGGTTCCCCACCCCTAGGATTTTCAAATTGTAGTTGTAGTTGTAGCTTTAGAACTAGGTTATCAAATTTTTACCAAACAATGCCCCATGGGCTGAACTGAAAATTTAATGTAAACACATAACACACTAAACACACCAAACACAGAAAATTAAAAATCAAACAAAGCTGAAGAGCCCAATGGGCTAAAACACTTAAAATGTTAAAATTAGTATGTAAAACAAATAAATTGGAAATATAAAACATGATAAGTAAAAAAAAAAACTGATTCAGTTCATCCTTGTAACGAACTTTGACAGCAACGGACCAGTAGCAGCAGCAAAAGTGAAGCAACATTATCGAAGCTGAAAACGAAGGTCAGGTCACGACAATGGCGCAGTCGGTACGACACCATAGTGACGTTTTTCTTTTGCTGCATCATTTTCTGGATCACGCGAAAATGATGCAGCAAAAGAAAAACGTTCGATTTAATATATTATCAGGAATAAGACGAACGGGAAATTATATTATGATTCAAGCGTCGGAGGAGACTGTCGATGAATATTTGGTTCCACTTCGATGGATTGCGGTAACGTGCAACTTTGGCGAGTACCTAGAGACTGCACTCCGGAACCAGCTGGCATCGCGAATGGTTGAGTTATTTGTCGGTTGATTGGAACGCGTTGCTACGGAAGAAAAGTGCGGTAACGAGATACGTAAAGGTAATCCGGAAAGCATTCATGCTGATCCGGAAGATGCTGCTGTGAAAATTTTTGAAGGTCTTTGAGGATCATTGGTAAGATCTTCCGTATTCCGTTCAATCTGCAAACTGAGCTCAACAAGTTGGAAACTGAAGGAGTAGTGACGAAGGTCAACCCGCTGAAGGAATCCCATAACCGAGTACGCATTTGCTGGGACCATTAACAAACTGTCGCGAAGACGCGGTATTCTGGCCGAACTGGCGTCGGCTCACTACTCGAAGCGATCGTTGGAGGAGATGGAGCGGCTGAATATCGATGTGGTACCCAAGTCGGCAAACCCGCCCAACGTCCCCCAGCTGCGTCCCATCGAGAATTTCTGGGCCAACCTGAAGCGTAAGATCTGCTCCAACAATTTTGTCGCGAAAACTGAGGAGGAATTGATAAATAAAACGAAGAAAGAACTCAAAAACATGCCTACACGCATGTTTTCGTCCGCCATGGCGAATGTTCCAATTAACTGCTGGAAGGCCGCTCGCAGGGGCGTAGATTTTTTTTTGCAAGTAAGCTTAAATAATTGCCTTCCATGGGAAATTTATCAAAAGTAATTCTATGTCGTTAACTTTTCTTTATCACCATCCGAAAAAAGTCTTGAGTTATAATTAGACAAAAGGCATTCAAAATCAGACAGCGATTCGCCACAAACTCTTGCTGAAAAGTGATAAAACACGAAACACGGAATTTCTGCAATTTACCGTTCTAAAATGTTGCGTCCATCCATCTCAATAAATTAGATCACGGCAGAGCCAATCACCTCAGCAGTGCAGCGGTTTGACTGCTAACCTACATACTCTCTCCTACCTTATCAAATTAGCTTAAACCAATGACCGCAGGTACTTTTGACGAGGTACGAGATTGATTAGATCCGGGAATTCCATAAATATTGCGACCGTCGCTGTTGGTTTATGTTCGCTTCGCTAAGCGCCCCTGTCCGTGCCGTATATCGTTGCTATTATCCCCTGGATGCGAAGCAAAAGTGATTCTGCTCCGAACGATGCACACACCGGATTCGGATACATATGGAGTTAAAATTAATTACTTTGCCACACCGTGGTTGGGACTTCTCTTCATGTTGGCAGGGACAAACTTCCAGATGCCGAATTTTCCGGTCCGGTTGCAGCATCATCATTGGCTGCTGTTGTTCGATGACACAACATATAAATCGAGCGTTCCGGCTTGACGATGACGAACAATGAACGGTAGCATATGGAAATCGCATTAAAGTCCCCTTGAAAACCGGCATCTGTTTGGTCTTGTGGCTCTTTAAAAATTGAATCTCATTCGACAGGAGTGCCGAATGCTGAAACACAATCAACTGATTGAAGTGATCGACGAACATCGAATCGGAATCCTTACAAACTAAACCATATTATGCCACCGGCATACACTCACACACACACCGTTGTCTCTGTCCTTCCGTCGACTTTAATTTGTTCATTTTCCTAATCTCCTAAGAATACAGAACGAAAAACCGAGTGTTCCATCTACTATATAATATCTGCTGCAGTGCGCGTGCGAATGAAAATACCGTATTCTACAAGGCTTGCTGATGAACCAAAATCCGGGAATATTTGGACTCGGAAAACGTTAACAAACGAAATCGCATTGTTCCGGGTTTTAAAAAACGGTTTTAAATTACAAATACAATTTTCACTACTGTTCTGAGATATCACGAAAGTTCCTGCGAATACTGCGTCTCCAGTGTCGTGGGTGGTCGCCGGTTGCCACCGGAAGCGACGGCGGCAGCAGCTGCCGCCCGGGCCGCCGCCACCGCGTTGGCCGCTGCCGCTGCGTTCGTCCGGAGCGGAGCCATCGGGGGTGGCCCGGGACTGCCGTAGCCGGTGGAGTACAGCTGCGAGCAGGAGTCCTTGATCAGTTCCTGCGTTTCACGGATTTGGCGTTGAACTTGTGGTGCTAGACGTTGAACCGATATTGCTGGTGGGAAACGGGGTGCGTCCGAGGGTGGGGTTTGCTGCTGTTGGAGCGAAGGGCTGGAGGACAGCAGGCTCCCGCTGCCACCGACCGCTACGATCGAAGCGAGGGAGGACGAAGGTCCAACTCCGCCTGCCGAGAGGGACGATGAGACGGACGATATGCTGGAGGAGGATTGCTGTTGATGCTGCTGATGCTGCTGATGCTGCTGTTGTTGCGATTGCATTTGGCTGGAGGAGAGCTGGAATGGGAGAGAAAAAGAGGGGTTTTCGTTAAAATTCGTATTATTCACTTATTATTGGTTGAACAGAACAATTTATTTTTATCTCAGCTGGAGGACGAATGAATATCGTAGTTTTTAATTGCGTTTATTCTGCGAATGGTAGAGTTTCTTTAGGATCACGACCATTCCAAATACTGATTATCTGCCTACAATGCTAGCAATCAAAATACACAGTTATGGGGTGACTCCTAATTGAACATCAAAACTTTTTTTTTCAAGTACATGTGTGTAGGTCCAACGCCCATTGTCCGGCAGTGTTTTTATGAAAGAATAATGTTTGCAGTTAAACGAACTGTTGTCGACTCGACAAACATTTTTAGCCCGGGAATTGGAAGGTGATAGCTCTGCTGGGTTTCAGTGACCCATTTCAGTATGTCTGGTTACTCACGTCCATTCCAAGGTCACTTTCACTTACAACAAACACCGCATAAACACAGTACAAACATCAAATGGATGCAGGTACTGTGCATACACTTACATCACCAAATCTTATTGTTTTGAGGATGGCACATATTTAGCTGTATCGTTCAAATTTAGTTATAATCAGATAGATCTCACCGGAAATGGTTGCTGCTGTACAGTCTTCATTTGGACGGCTTCCGTGTGAAGGATGCATTTATGTCTCAGAAGTAGCACTTCGCTATTCGGCAAATATTTTCACATCATCCTTTTCGAATGGAACAGCCCGAGTACAATTAGTACTCCGCGCACAATTGCAATATAATGAAAATCAAAGGTAAAAAAAACACTTCCGAGAAGAAATTTAATTTGAAAATCACAATCTTCTCCATCTGTACACCACGTGGTGAGTTAGCTTCGCAATTCGCTTCTGACCAGCAAATGGCCGTTTTCTATATTGTACTTGTTTTCTTTCTCTCTTCACACTCTGCAAACAATCAAAATCCCCCGCTATGAAGCGACTCTATATCGACTTCTAAACTGCGTATCTAGACAAAATAGTCAAAAGGTCGTAAGTAACATTTGTAAACAGTGACTTCTAGCGTATTTTTCTGGGATCTTCTTGCTAACACGAACCAAATAATACCAGAAATAGATACAAAGAGATATTACCTTCCCGTTGGTAGTGGATGTAGATGTTAACAACCTGGCATTTCCAGGAAATTTATGTTTTAATTCATTGTTTACAAATGTTACTTTCGACCTTTTGACGATTTTGTCTGGTTATAATGATTAAGTCACTCCCGACAAAACGGAAAAATACTCTAACTTAATCATGTGTTTTCACGTTACACAATACTAACACCACTAACAAACACAACTAAACTGATATTATCTCTTCCTCCGGATGCGGGAGCAAAGCACAAATAACAAAAAAAAAACGGGGAAAAATTGGATTCACTACATCTTACACAAAACACGTGAAGATTTAATTACTTCATTGGTCATTTAGGTGGAATTACGAGTATATTTTTGATTTTATTTTTCGCTAAAAGGACGCCGCAAAAACAAAACACATCAGTTTCCAACTCGACTTGCTGCGATCTCCCTGAAAGTTATTTCGGCGCCAACATTTGATTAGGGCGAATCTGCTTTTGTAAACAAACACTTTGTCCTCTAATCTATCGGAAGTCGAACACAATTTCTTGAAATTGAATATATCAGCGGATAGAGATAAAGCTCCTCTTCCTTAAAGATTGCTTAATTTGTATTTGTGACCTTTTGTTCAAGAGAAAATGACTTCGCACAGTTGCTAAGCAAATCAAAGCCTTCTTAAAAGTTCAGAATTATCTCACTAAGCGGCGCTAGTGCTCTTGATCCTTCTCATATAGATAGTTGTCGTCTTCGACAAAATTGTTTGGTTGATTGAAGCCTTCCGGATGATGTTAACATTAGTTCAGAACTTGTCCGCTGCGTAGCGCTAGTGTACATGTAAACTTTTTGTAATGTCTGTATTTTGATATCAAGATCACGTTTGAATTCATTGTTTTCAGGAAATTTATTCTGGTAACCATGGTCTTCCAGACGGTCGACTTCATAGTTACGAACAATTTCATGGCGTGGCGCTAGTCTGCCTATGAACTATGAAATTAATACACTTTGATTGTTGTTTTTTGCATTCTCCCATGCGCGGAGTGACGATCTTTGATAAAGTTTGTCAGAAGCAGATAATTTCTTATCTCCATGCGAAGCTCTAGAAGTGGACGATAATTTATTGCTAGAACGAAAAGAAATGAAGAGAAAGTGTATTGATAGTTCCATATAGGGTAACGGCAGGCTTTGAAATTGAAAGATACAAGTTTGACAAGGACATTTTTGCCTAACATCCCACTGCGGGGTAGGTTGAAGGAGCACGGACTAAGTTCGAGTACCACTGTATACATGCCCTTTTCGCTCATTTTTCCTAAAAAACATCTGTTACATTTCCAATCCTGCCGCACACTAGCGGAACTATCAAAAACTTTCTCTTCATATCTTTCATTCTAGCCAAAAACATTGTTGTTCACTCTTGGTGCCTCATGGTGATGAGCGAACATCTCCTTCTACATCATAATCGTTACTCCTCGCACGGAGAATATATAACATAACAATTAATGTATGTTTTATAAGCTACCCAACAAACAATTCAAATCAATTAATGAGCACCCATGTTGATTAAATGTGGAATTATAGCTTCCAGAGCTGAATAAAAATGTAGTCGTTTTGTTTTTGTTAATAGCAGTTTTTGAAACAGAACAAAAAGCTTTTAAATGACTACCTGTAGTTGGTTTAAAAATATGTTTACTAAGCTGTACCATATTGTTTATTGCTCTCAATCATCAGAGAAAAGCTTAACAAACATGGAATAAAAGCATGTAACTCCAAAATCATCATTATTATATAACAGCTTGTATAATTATTTAAAAAAAACTTTGAAAAAAAAGACGCATTGTTCAGTTATACAACGAATTTATTGAACTCCCAAAGAAGTTAAATTAGAACCTAAATAGGATTTAATAATGATTTATGGTATAAGTTTCAGTTAAACATTTTTTCGACAATTGTGCAACGCTTAATCAGTTTTTTAAAGCTATCGTTTAATTAATTATGGAACGTTTATGGAGCAATTATAAAACTCTATTAACTCATACTCAAAGGTTTAAAAATCGTTGTATAAGCTTGAGTCACACGATTTAAATAACGAGATACTGGCTGATTACAAACAAACGCTTATTCATCTTAAGTACAATCACAATTCGTTTAAACAATGGCCCAACCGCAAATGTGCAGTGACAGTGCTACAAGACATAAATTAAGTCATTTATTCGGTAATTGTGCAACGCTTAATCAATCATGTAAAGCTATCGATTTTTAATATGTTATGAAACGTTTATAAAACAGTTATAAAACTCTAGTTAAATTCTGTGTATGTGACTGTTAACTAACGATTGTTAAACAGTGTCATGCAAATTAGAGACTGAAGATATAAATACGGCTACTAATTGTGTCAAATGTATAACCAAGGGTGGAGAAGATGGAGAATAAGGCAGCCTGCAATCCAAGGATCACAAGTTCAAGTCTGGAATCGGGCAAAGTCAAATTTGGGTACTACATTTAAAAAAGTTCGTTCAAACAAATGAAGAAATATAAATACAGCAAGTAATAAATCAACTATACTAACGGTTGCAAAGAATATATAATACAAATATAAAAAACGTCCTTTCTAAGTTTACCAAATACATGTTGGGGTTATTAATAACGTAGATAAAGTTCTTGAACAAACTTTTTTGTAAATCTTTGTTAAACCATTGTTAAGTAAAACAAAAAATAGGTCACATTGTCTTTGTTTAGGAGATAAATTAAAGCTCTTCAATCTTTGATACATAGTTTGTACAACTGTTTCATTTAAAGTGCCCCAAGAGTTGAGTTGGTGCTTTACAATCGATATACCAATTGTTGAATAATGTTAGATGTGTAATAAATACACATGAGAATTGTTGAACAAACTTTTTTATTCAAAATTTGTTAAGCAGCGGATGTTGAATAGATTCTCCATTTTTCGGTAAACAAACGTCGAAAAGCAGTTTTGATTCAAAATAAAATGACGGTTGATAAGCATTAAGCTCATCAGTGAATTGGAATAAACTCTTTTACAACCTAAAATTGTTACTTGGGCAGGATTCACCTTGATAAGTGATGTGATCATATAAGTCAGTGGACAAAAAGGCTAACAATTACCTGTTTCGCTCCGAGAGCACTTAAGTAATTACTTAGGTAATTACCAATCTTGCACCACTCTAATTGATGCCTATCCAAACCCACCATGCTTGCCCCATATGGCATTGCAGGTGACCGAAAATAGTTTCGTATCTCGAACTTAACTCCTCCAACCCATCAACATCGTCGATACCTCTTCGTTTTCTTCAGAATATTCACCTGCTCCGGTGAATGTTGATCAAACCGGAGCCATTCTTGACTCAACCGGCTTACTGTCTACCACACTCAACTTTCGGCATCGCTCCAGGACTCGAGAAAATCTCTCCGGATCCTATCCTACAAAAACCGATGCTCGCCAAAATTCTCATGGTAAAACAGTTTCAATAACCGACATAGAATTGCTGTAGATACAGTTCCAGTTAAGGTTGTTTTGTAATATCGAAAAATACAGCGGAAAATAATGCACGTCAAACTGGCTACCTTAACCTTATATGGTAATTTGAATAACCGAACAACCCAGGTAACCAATAAGCATAAGCATATGCAATAAATCAACCCTAAATCTGCATTTCAGATGTAACAAGCAGATGTAACATATTAGCATTATATCAGCATCTTGTATGCTATCTGTTGTAAAGTTGGATTTCAAATGCTATTTAAATGCTTGTTGTAAAAAGCATTTCGAATGCAAAATAGCATTAATGAAGCATTATCATAGCATTGCAGTAAAGCATCCGTATATTGGTCCAAAAGTGGCATTTATGTTGCATTTAAGACGATTTAACTGCTTCGTAGGCTGCCGTAAAAAGGCTTTGGAAGTGCTTATAGGTTACCTGGGAAGTCCGAATCAAAAGATGTATCGGAATAAATTGATGTCCATGCGTATAATGGCAAAACAGCCTTCGTCTTTCCATCCATCAAATGGTTAGTCTATGATTTCGTTTCTCTTAGGAAAAGCGGAAAATAAATCAGTGAAACGCAAGAAACTATCAGTAAATAATCAGCAACAATCAGCAACCGTGTACTAATCGATTCGTTCGATTTAGAATCCATTTACACCGGATTTAACCACCCGATTAGTTCTATTTAACACGCAAATGATGTTTAGGTTTGACTCTGTGGTCATAAACTCAGCATCCACTATCACACGCGACGGTTGTTATTGAGATTCTTATGTTGACAAATTTCATCACACAAAAAATACGGATAAACGTGACAGCTCACCAAAGCCCAACTGTTCGTGATCAGAGCTTGCCGCGATCTCAATTGTTGCGAAGATATTTAAAAAAAAAACGGTGCGGTTAGTGCGTGAGGGCATCTTCAACGGCGATCCAAATCGTGGCTTGGATTTATTTTTTTACCCCAAACGCAAAAACTTAGCTGCCCCGGTGTTGTTAATTTTGTTTCATACTGGATCTATTTTGCATCATTTCAAAACTGGTATATGTTTTGATCTATTATTGCAGCAATTTGGAACAAGAAAAGTACACGCTACTTGATAATACCAATAATTGAGTAAAATTTCAGCTTTTACTAAACAATAACTCAATTTTATTGAGTATATTCTGAGGTTTATTTGTGACCCGAAAAGTAACCGTTTTTGCTGCGTGTGATGCTGGCGGGGACAAAAAGTTGTGTTGCTCGCTTCGGATGCTGATAATTACCTCTAGTTGCTCCTGGTGCTAGTGAATTGCCTTTTCGTGTCATTCCTAAATAACGAATGCTTGTCTTAGTTTTTTTTACAGCCACTACATTTTCTGGCAAACGCTGACTAGATCGAAATGCGGAGGTTCCGAGATTCCGAATAGTATTTCGATTGCTCGGAAATGAAAAGTAATGAAGTCTTCAGAGTAAACAATCTGTTTATTGATAGATTGGTCATGATAAGCTCTTGCAAATAGCTCAATCATATAAATTTTGGAGAAGCCTCTTGTTGTCTCTAGTTGACGCATAATGTCCAGGAACACCTCCCTTGGCATGCGGAAACGCAGAAAGTGTTTCTCGTTGCAGGTTTACGTGTCGCTAAGGTAGTCCTGGAACAGCTTCTAATGACTGGAACGGACATCATGGTCGACGTTGGGGCGTCATCCAGGATGTGACCCTCTCCGTTTGGACTCTTGTTTATCCCCGGCCAAACTACAAATCAGCATTATCTAATATCGTTTTAATGAAATGCATGAAATCACACACTCACCTTGAGCCAAATGAAAGAACAAGTATTCCTTGTCGTCAGCTAACGACGCACCACTGGCATTAAAAATTATTTGGTCAAACCAATTAATAGCAAAATGTTTGTGAAAAATCTGGGATCTCTAAAAAAAACTTACACGCTCGTTTGTAGTTTCTCAAAACTGAGTAGAAAACGACTCAGTTTCGTAAAAGTGGACCTTCTTCAATTAGAGCAACTATAGTGTTACCTAGAGTGTTACTGATTTTTAATTAACTAGGTCTCTTGTCAAAATTAGAGTAAACACTACTCAGTATCAAATATTAGCTGATTAAACGATCTAAGTTAAAGCTACTCATTACCATTACAACCCGATGGGCTCCGACGGAGTATTGACTGCTTAATAGCTCTATTTTAATAAGTATAGCGCTCTCACAATCAGAGTAGTACTTACTCAGTTTCCTTATTTCAAGTTACTCAGTTTTTGACATTTAGCATGGAAATACGAAACTGAGTGAAAGTTACTCTATTTAGAGTAGATCTAAGCGAGCGTGTATGATCTCTGAATCGACAGGATGGCAGGTTTTGGCGGGTTTAAAAACAAAAAAAATACAACACCGGTGCGGGGACCGCAAAGTAGGTCTAGTTCAAGTTTCGCTGATGCAAATCAGGTATAAAGTTGATCTAAAAATAGACCGCCGTTGAAGATGCCCTGAGGCTTTACTATTGATTCTTCACGAAAATTCATAGAAACTGCTGTTCGGATCGAATTAACTGTTATTAATATGTTCTTTGTTGAATGTCGAACGTTCTTGTTAGTGTTAAATGGATCCTGTGTTCACGGAGGGAACTTGGTTTGCGGTTGAAATTTTCTTCTCAGTCTTCTTGGGCTGTAGGACAGCCTGGGTGTTCCCCGAGCATCTTGAGCTTAGTTTCACGTATCCATCTACACATTATAGAGGTCTCCATCGAACTAGATTTCGTTTGAACGGTTCGAATCCTCGCACCTTGTAAACAAACTTCCCGAACTATCAAAAAAAAAATGAGATTAACACATTCCGATGATCTAAAGTGCGCCAGCTAAAATTAAAGTACACGCTAAGATCGGAATATCTTAAAAAACGTTGAAAATAACGATACTCGCTCAAAAGTGCCCATACACAACTTATACAATAATATCGAAGTTAGATAAAGGTTAAAAATAACCGATTTTGTATCGTTACTTTTTACTTGAAATTTTGTATTTTTTGTAGTTTTATTTTACAGAATGTTGAAGCAAAAGAAAATTAAAAAAAAAAAACTCATTTGGATTACCATTCCAAATTATGCATATAAGGAGAAACAAATGTTTAAATGTATAAAAATGTGATTTTTTTGTATGAAAAAAAAGGTGTCAATAAGGTATGGAGGAAAGTAAAGTAAAGCTTAAGTGAGTTTAAACACCGTAGTATCTTAAACTGCAATTGATAATAGCATTCTGGTAATTTTTTAACTGTATGGAATTGGTCAGTATCGTCATTATCGACGATTTTCCGCGCTTTATTTTTTATAAAACTTTGTTTAAACAGCTCAATTGTTTTTCAAGAGCGCCATCAACTACATTTAACCTCACTTTTGCGTAACCTGAATCCTCCGCTGCAAAAATATTTCATCAGTACCGACTCAACATTTTGGCAATCGCACCTCAGAATTCATGTCGGAGCTAAAGTAAAACACAAAATAATGCAAAAGTTAACTAAAAAATTCGATGAAAATTTAGTATTTTCCATTTGATGCCAACTACCTTTGCTTAAGGTTGAAGGATTCATCATCAATTTTTAGTCATCATCAAAAATTCAAAAGCAGTTTTTTCGTTCAATATCAAAACATAGTTGCGAAGAATGTATTCACTGTATTCTGCTCGCCAAGCGGACTACAGTGAATACATTTTCATTTCCAGAATTTCAATATCAAACGAAAAAACTGCTTTAGATTTTTTGATGATGACGAAAAAATGATGATGAATCCTTCAACCTTAACTTTGATAGATACGCTTATTTCGCCTACAATGTCCAGACTTCTTCAGTGTCTCGTACTAATAACTCGAGTTATTGGTAAGAGACACTGAGGAAGTCTGCACATTGTAGACGAAATACGCGTATCTGTCAAAGATAAGCAAAGGTAGTTGGCATTAAATGGAAAATACTACACTCAAAAAAATCTACACGTTATTTTCACGTGAAATTTCACGTAACTTCCATCTGAACACGTAACCAAATTTTCTTCGCTAAAATCAGGTAAATATTACGTGCCAGTGAATTTTACGTGAAAAATCACGTAACATTTACGTGATTTTCACGTAGACTGTGAATTTACGTGGAAATCATGTAGCTTTTACGTGAATTCCACGTGTTAATTACTAGTTTTGGCAGTGGACGAAAATTACGTGCGTTTCAGGTGGATGTAACGTGTTGATTTTTTTGAGTGTAATTTTTCTTCTAATTTCTAGTTACAGGTATTCCACTAAACAGCTCAAACCCTCTAGGATTTATGCAAAACTTGTTGCTTCAACTATTTATTTAAAGATTAATAAGAAAAATCATGCTCAAAACAATATGGCACCAGCGTGGCATCAGTGACCATAAATTTAGTCAGTTTTGGATAAATAATAACGTCCAATATTGGACATTACCGAAATTTCAGTAAAAATTACTGCTTATTATCGTTTTATTTTATTGGATATTGAGTACTGGGTATTGTCAGCAATACCTCATTTAATATAAGATGAATACCTTATTTTAGGTATTCTCAGCTTATCGTGTAGGCTACTTTTTTTATTCACGTCTTGCTAGCTTTCGGATATTTTTCAAGTGCTCAAAATTTCGGAAAGTTTTTATAATTATGGTTTTCAAATTATTCGATTTCTTTTGCTAGTAGTCTAAGTCTCATGTGTGCTTATGCTTCTATGTGTTCGCTGTAAGAAGGGTAAAAATATCCACCATTTAACATTTTGGAAAAAAAATCAAAATATCATCTGCATTATTTCCATGAAGAACGGATTTGGCTCACCAGCGTTAAAAATAACAGTCGATGTAAATACGTTCACTTGATAATTTGTTCTAGGATTCATTCCATTTGACAGAAACAGTGAGCCAAGTTTATACACTCATAAAAATAGACACGTTGTTTCCACGTGAAACGCACGTAATTTTCGTCCACTCTCAGAACCGGTAATAAACACGTGGAATTCACGTAAGAGCTACGTGATTTCCAAGTACATCCTCATTCTACGTGAAAATCACATAAATGTTACATGATTTTGTACGTAAAATTTACTGACACGTTATTTTCACCTGATTTTATTGAAGAAGATTCGGTTACGTGTTGAAGTGAAATTAACGTGAAAACAACGTGTCGATTTTTTTTAGTGTAGGGGTACATTGACTTTACTCTGGAGCTGTCAAGTTGTTACCGGGTTGGATTAAAAAGACATTTACACCGTCTTCAACTCGAGGTTGTACAGGCTGAACATCGAACATAGAATCATTTATAACGAACAACTTACCCTAACACCCAGTGAACTTTTCGTTTTGCGGCTGGAGCGGGAATCGAACCCTCGCTTCATGGCAGTTGCTTGACGGGTGACGCCGCTAACCACTTGACCACGAAGATGCCGGCAGTATGAACCAATCAGAGCGAGGCGCAACTATGATGTCATTTTCGACCGATAGCTTTGTGCGTTTAGACATTTTTCTTTTAATAACTTTTCATTTATTTTAAACAATAGTAATGAATTTCGTCAGCAGGGATTCAGTTTTGATGTTCTACCTTTCGCATGAAATATTTATCGTAAAATTTTTTTAGGCCAGAGAGGAGATATTGTCGTTAAAAATCTCCAAACCTGCGAAACGCAGTCGATTTTAGAAATTTTAAAACGGCGCCCCAATACAGGAAGAGAAAAGAGAAACGTAAGTCTTACGTCTAAAAAATATAAATATATATGATTAATACACATATAACAAGAAAAATTGGCCTGTTGAAGTGGCGGACTTGTTCCGTTGCTACAACCTACCCCGCAGTGGGATGTTAGGCAAAAATTGACGTCCATGGTTCGAGTACCATTGGATACATGCCCTTTCGCTCATTTTTCAAAACATCTGTTACATTTCCTACCTGGCGCACTCTGACGGAACTTTCAACACTTTCTCTTCACATCTTTCATTCTAGCCAAAAACATTAATGTTCACTCTTGGTGCCTCATGGTGATGAGCGAACATCTCCTTCTACATCATAATCGTTACTCCTCGCACGGAAAATACATAACATAACAATTAATGTATAAGAAAAATTGATTTTTCTGCGTTATCTAATGCACATAAAGGGAGTGGTGGATTTGGCAGAAATAAAGAGATAATTCATGTAAATTTAAGCCTCATAATGCCTGAATCTAGCCTGTTGTATGGAAAATTGCAAATATTGTTGTATGGCACATGAAAGATTGCAAACAATTTCGTTGTCTACGCCTCCTTGGGGTTGGAATAAATCGAATGGAAATCTCACGCGTTTGTTAAAATTAATTATTTTTTCTGTGATTGGATTTTCGATGAGATTCAATCATCAATAACTTTGTTCTAGGCAGCCGCAAACACTGTTTTTACCAAGTTCTGTTAACAAAATAATTCTCCCGTCAGTGACTACAACTAAACAGAAAAAAATAATGAATTTTAACAGGCGCGTAAAATTTTCCCTTCGTTTGATTTCAGGCCAAAGGAAACGTAAACAACAAAGTTGTTTTCAATCTTACGTACGGCATACAACAATGTTTGCAATCTTCCATACAAAAGACTACATTGAGGTTTTATGTGACGTAAATTTACATAAAATATCCAATTAATTTCTGCCAAATCTAGCATTCCCTTTATGTGCATCAGATAACGCAGAAAATTCAAAGTTTATTTCAAACTGTGTACATCAAGAAATTCCTTCCACGATCCTTTCAAAACCGGAAAAGCAGACTTCTCAACAGCCGCTCGTCTCATTTGTCCCGAGCTAATCGAACCACACCAGCTCAACACAATAAGAGCCCGATTACAACAATAATCTCGTTGTACAAATCTCTTGCAAGGCATTAACTTTTCAAGTACTCGACTTCCCCATCCATTATGCTCTCGACTGACGGCGACGGCCGAGCTAGATCCTGTAATGTACACAAACCTAGGCAGCTGTTCCGAGTGTTTTGCCAATGCTCTTCCGCCTAAGCGCCCTAGTTCCCCCGGAAAAATGCCGCTGTCATCCCTTCAAAAGCGACGCATTGAAATTTGTTCTGATGAACTCATTCATAAAATTTTACAGATGCCTCCGAAATTCCCAATTCGAAAGGTTGTCTAATTGTGGCAATTTATCGACCCTGAGGGGGCTCGTCCTTGGCATCTGTCCCTCTCGCCTCGTCCTATTTCACTCAGACACTACCCGACGGTTTAGATGATCACAGGTACAGGATTGGCTAAGGTGCGGTGCGAATGATAACGAGACCTTTTTTTTCGAAATGAAAAGAAGACAAAAGAAATGCTCCATCGAGTTTCAAATTCGTTATTTATGTAGTGATAAATTATGCTAAGAAGCCCTCTGCCATTGCATGGCACGAACGATTGGGTGTCCGTTGTTTTTCTTGAAATTTAAGTGTTAGCACTTGGATGGCAAGGATCGACAAACGAGGAAAATCGAAGTTATTCAGTCATGCACGAGCCAAAAGTCTAGACTCTCGAACAACAAGGATTCAAGCCAAAGATTGAAGGCGGAACAGCCTAGCCTAACCCTCACCGGCGGTCAAGCGATTCTCGTCTCAAAACATATTTTTTGTGCACCATTTATGCTTCCTCGAGGACCATCATCACCACAAACACCAGCTGCAATTTCAGGATTTTCCCTTTGAACTGCTGGTTTTATGTTATTTCTTCCTTCGTTTCTCTCCTTCTGCCGAGTGTGTTTATTGCAGTTATCCTGTGCTACGTTCTTACCGAAAATTTCACTTTCTAATGCTGCCCGAGCTGTTATTATTATTATTGATATGTTTATGTTCCAGTGAAAGGCTGACTACGGGAGAAAGATCCTCGCAACAGCCTCCTGTTTGCCTGAATTCTCAAACTGCATAATCGAGGCAGGCCGTGCTTTGTCGTTAGTCTTGCTCAATCTCTTTAAACGTGCAAACGTGAAAATTGTTTGGTCCTTTCGGTTTTTTTTTCGGTTACATTTTGGTTGGTGGTTTAAATTTTTCGTGTTTGGAGGATGGGTTGCTTCTCGGATATCAAGTTTCACGGTTATTTCATCGGGATACTGGCCGGGCTGCTGGAAGTGGCATCGCTGGGTCTATCGCTGTACTTCTACTGGGGAGGCGATGGTGGTGATGGAAATGGCTTTCCGATGGATGGTAAGGAGGGATTTGGAATTGATGTTGAGTTGATTTTATGACTCTATTCTGCATTACAGTGCGAGATTTGGTCAGCACCTCCTACGTGGATTTCATTGGCGATGGCATTATTCTGGTGGCGGTGGCCCTGATGATGTACGGGATTTATAAGGTGAGTTCTGAAATTATGACGGCGTGTGATCTGTGAATCGGAGAATAACCAGAGGACTGAAGAAAGCGTTAGTTCTTGAAGCCTGCAACTTTTGGTGTGGCGCTAGTGACGATTCTAACATTTTAAGCTACGTTCACAATGGATTGTATGCGGAAGCGTAGTGTCTTGAATGATAGCAGAAATATTTTTTTCATTTGCATCAATAGTACAGTTTTTTTTATATGAATCCAGAAGTGTCCATTCACAAAATCGTATTACAATCAATTCAGTTTCTAAGCAAATTCGAAAGAGAGCCACCTGTGTCAAATAGCGAACAATAGGTGTACTTTTAAGGTTCGATATAACCATAAAGCATAATGGTGTAAAATTTTATGACAAATGATTTGAAACAGAAACCCGGTTTAGAACCTTATCGAAGAAACTCAAAAAGTTGAGGCATGTCTGCATTGTAGGATTTTACCAATAACGAGACTTTCGCTTTTATGTATATTTATTAATTTGACCAACTCTAGTTGGTAGAGCATCCAACCGGTTAAACCAAAATGAACCGATTCAAAGTCATTCACCTGCATCACATGTTTAAAAGAGATATTTATAAAATGAACTACTACTTTTACTACTTCGGAGCAGTTTTTATTGTTCCTGTTGTAATATCGCTACATTATTTTTTTAAGTTGCGCCAAATCTTTATTTATTTATTGAGGAAGTTTTTCTTTATTTGAAACATACATTTTACTCAGTTTAAAAATAACAAATCATTAAAGAATAACATAAATTTATTAAGGAAAATAAGAAAACTTTATATGAAACATCTATCACCTTCAAACAAAACAATTTTGTTCAACTTTTTTCGTTGTGTTGGCTTGAAGCCACCGAACCTTTTTGCGTAGTAATTAACTCTGTGTTGCAAATAAAAATCAATGCAAAACTCCTCCAACGCCTTTCTGTGGTCACAAAATGCTTCCTGGTGAGTGACGAGGTCGGACATTTTTTTCAAACATATGCTTTTGTTCAATGACTTTTGAAGCTATTTTCGTAGTTAGAGCTGTATAATATCTTGGGATATTCAGCTTGGTGTCAGCTCCAACTAAAGCCACTAACTCTTGTTCAGAAATTTTGCAGATAGCCTGAACACCTGTATGAGCTCCAATTTTCAACGATTTTAATTCTTGTAGACACCCCTCGCATTTGACTTTTTCTATGAGTTTTTTCTGAACTAAGATAGCGAAATCAACCGATTTCCAGCGAATTCAACCGATCCCTCAAATTGTTTGTTAACATCATTCTACTCTACTTGCCTACGAATCGCGACTTTTTGTGTTAGTAAAATGTCAAATTTTTAGTTGCGTGCCAGCCCCTTAAGGGTCACCCACAATTGATACGTTGCGGATGCGTTGACGTAAATTTGACAGAAAACCTATGGGAAAACTGTCAAATTCACGCAAACGCATCCGCAACGTATTAATTGTGGGCCAGCCATTAGACTAGTGAGCCAAATAGAAATATTAAATGGGTCATTCCATATCAAGTGACCAGAGAAATGCATCGACCCTCTTCGATTCGAACCAAAATTGGCTGATATACTTGTTCTAGGCTATTAATCAAAAATCCAAAGTTTTAGACCAATCGGTGAACCCCTCGGCCCATGGGCTGCCCCCATTTTTTTGAGATTTTTGAAAAGTCAATATATTGTTTATTGAATATCTCAATGAATAAAAAAGCTACAAACAATGTTAAATACTTTTCTTAAAGGAAATTAAATTTGCTACCAAATAAATATTTTTTATATTTTTTACAGTGTTGCCAACATTGTTATTTTTGTGGTTGAAATATTAAATTGCGTTTTTCTCAAAATGCCCCCACTTTTTTTTCAATTTTTATGGCTCCAATGTGCTTAGCAGACTTTTTTACATAAGAAACACTTGTCGATACAAAACAATTTGCTCCGTCATGGAGATATTGATTTTTAAACATTTCATGTCTTAAAAATTTGTTTATTCTACCACTCTCACATAATCTGTTTTATTTCATCAAGGCGAATCTAACAAAAAAGCACCGTTTGAATTTAAAAAAAAATAGCAGTTTTACATGGTCTACTCATTTTGGTGGCCTACTAGAAGAATTTCGGTGCTCTGAGAGGTTAGTGCGAACCATGAAAAAATGCATTAAAGAGAAAGGAATTATCTGTTCCTCTAACCCCAAGAAAGGCAATCGTGTTTCATAAGACATAGTGCAGAAAGTAAAAGCGTTTTACCGTGAGGCCAGGGATGCCGTTATGCCAGATTTATCTGGCACTGCCAGACTTTTTATAGGCAAAAAGACAAAAAGAGAAACCCTGCATAATGCCAGACTTTTTGAAATTAGAACAGAATAAAAAAAAGCGTCATTCAATCCTGCTCCACTAAAGCGTTAAGTGATCTGCGTGACTGCAGTCCTCGTCCACTGAAAACGATTCGTAGCAATTTTGTAATTCCTCGCTTGACTAGTACTAAAGAATGCGAGTATACGAGTCAAAAAATGACTCATTTTGGGACAACATTTGTAAAGGGCGTATCAACATTTGTAAAACCTCTTTGACCCTTTTCAATTGCTAGTTCAAATTTTTACATTGCCAGATTTTGCCAGATTTTTTATTTGTGACATGCCAGATATTTTTCAAAATCTAACGGTAACCCTGCATGAGGCATGAGGCAGACGTGAGTAAAGAACTGGCTGGTAAGAAGGAGTGTAAAAGTGTTCAGGAGGGAACATCTCGTATCCTCAAGCAGAAGCGATTAGTGCTGGCAAACCTTAGCTAAACACTCTGCGCACCAGAGTGACCACTTGTGTGAAACTTGAAATAATGTTCACTCCCAGCAGTAGATCAAAAGAAGTCTGATTAAGATTTTCAAAAATAAAGTGATTGACATTAATATCAAATCTACAAAGAGTATTTTATTAACGCTAACACTAACGCAAACTTTTCATTTGCTTTTCGGGATAGTGTACAAGGGGTCCACTACAACAATTCTCAAGCATTCGTTCATCCATTTGCTGCCTATTTCTCGCAGCAAGGAAATATTGTTCCATTGAATTGTGTTATCATTTCAGATACCTTGGATCACAACACAGCAACCTTTTTCGCTTTCCAGAAGAAATTCATAGAATTTCTTAAATCTCAGCTGACTAAGCTGACAAAAATTTATTAGTTCTCTGACGGTGCGGTTTCACAGTACAAAATAAATGAATTTACTGTACCATCGAGAACACTTTGGCGTTCCAGCTGAATGGCACTTTCTTGCAACGGCATACGGTAAAGGTCCAAGCAATGGATTAGGTGGAGCTCTAAAGCGATTGGCGACAAGAGCTAGTCTTCAAGGAACTACCATACAAACTCCAAATGATGATGATTGGGCACGCTGTAATTGCAACTTGAATGTGAAGTTTGTGGCATCACGGCAGTGCAAGAAGCAAAAAAAAAAACATTTGGCAGTCAGATTTGCTAATGCTCGATGCCACTGTTTTTATGAAGAGTATTTCGAGCTCAAAAACGGGTACCATTTTTTATCTGATTTGATTGAGCCAAAGAAGAACAGTTTTAAAAAATAGGAAATCTGTAAACCTGTTCTTGAGTTAAATCGTGACATACCGTTCCATGTCATTTTTATTTTTTTAGAAAGATAGATAGATAGCTTGATGATTCGATTGACAAAAAAATGAATACTAGCATGAATATCTATTTTGAAAATGATCACAAATAATACGTTAGATGGCAACACTGAAGATTTTTCTCGAATTGGAATCTCGCAATAAATAATTGCTAGCACAATCACCTATTGCGATTTTTATTAGACCCATTTTCAGAAAACACTTTGAATATGATAACACTATTTTTGAATTTTAATGCATTGAATATAAAACATGAAATGTTTAAAAATCAATATCTCCATGACGGAGCAAATTGTTTTGTATCGACAAGTGTTTCTTATGTAAAAAAGTCTGCTAAACACATTGGAGCCATAAAAATTGAAAAAAAAGTGGGGGCATTTTGAGAAAAACGCAATTTAATATTTCAACCACAAAAATAACAATGTTGGCAACACTGTAAAAAATATAAAAAATATTTATTTGGTAGCAAATTTAATTTCCTTTAAGAAAAGCATTTAACATTGTTTGTAGCTTTTTTATTCATTGAGATATTCAATAAACAATATATTGACTTTTCAAAAATCTCAAAAAAATGGGGGCAGCCCATGGACCGAGGGGTTCACCGATTGGTCTAAAACTTTGGATTTTTGATTAATAGCCTAGAACAAGTATATCAGCCAATTTTGGTTCGAATCGAAGAGGGTCGATGCATTTCTCTGGTCACTTGATATGGAATGACCCAAATATAAAACATCACAATCTTTGGTTGCACTGCTTTAAAGAAATTTTGCTCGCATTAAAGCCTGTGCACGTTATGTTTCGAACACGAAAATAATTTACACATAATTCAACAAAACCGATTGTTTATTTCACAATAATAGAGTTATATCTACATTAGAAACAGTTGATTAAGATGTTAATCCTTCTATCTGTAGCATTTATTGTACACATCCTTATAGATAGTGTCGGTAGAGACGAAACTTTTAGGTTGTCGACCACAGCTACATATTGCCTGCCAAATCAAATACTTCTTCGGGAATTTGGTCATCTTCTTTGTCCGAAATTGCTAGACAACGGCGTTCCTTTGCATTGCGGTATAAAAAGCCATACCCGGAAGTTGTTTAAAGTCTTCGAGTACGTATGTGTCGTCGTCCATTATGATACAAGAAAATGTTTGCAAAACATTGGTTTAAAGCTCCGCACGACTTTTTGCAGTGATATTTTGCTTTTCGTGGTTTTCACCCGAATTTTCTTCAACACCAACTCTGTTTTAAAAGTTTTGAGATGATTGCATAGTTCCGTCTTGATAATTGACCAGTGATGTAGAAGGAGATGTTCGCTCATCACCATGAGGCACCAAGAGTGAACATTATGTTTTTGGCTAGAATGAAAGATGTGAAGAGAAAGTGAAAGTTCCGTCAGAGTGCGGCAGGTAGGAAAATTTAATGGATGTTTTTTGAAAACTGAGCGAAAGGGCATGTATCCAACATGCACATAATGTTCACTCTTGGTGCCTCATGGTGATGAGCGAACATCTCCTTTTACATCATAATCGTTACTCCTCGCACGGAGAATAAATAACATAACAATTAATGTATGTAAACCCAAAAATGGTGGTAACCATTAATTATACTGGTGGGGACCAGTATCGCATCGCTTCACGGTGTTTTCTTCCGAGGTCTCTACGTTGGAGACGACGAGAAGAAACGTTAGTGATCGTCAGTCGGTGCGAATCAAAAACAAACCCAAAAAAGGAGAGAGTTCCTCTCCCATGTGCGCATCAATAAACAGAGTGCACACAATAGATCGCTAGAATAACTATACAAGCCACAGTGGTACATGAGCGTCTTTCCATGCGTCAATTTTTGCCTGTTGAAGTGGCGGACTTGTTCCGTTACTACAACCTACCCCGCAGTGGGATGTTAGGCAAAGATTGACGTCCATGGTTCGAGTACCATTGGATACATGCCCTTTCGCTCAATTTTCAAAAAACATCCATTAAATTTTCCTACCTGCCGCACTCTGACGGAACTTTCACTTTCTCTTCACATCTTTCATTCTAGCCAAAAACATAATGTTCACTCTTGGTGCCTCATGGTGATGAGCGAACATCTCCTTCTACATCATAATCGTTACTCCTCGCACGGAGAATAAATAACATAACAATTAATGTAAATTGACCAGTATTTTTCAAACTGGGGAACTTTCGGTGAATTTCGTGGGTTAATATCACAAAATTGACCCCGTTGACAGGCTACCACTCCAACACGTTTCGAGCGTAGTGGACAGTCGCGGTAAACATCAATTCTTCTGCTTTCAAATAAGCTGAAACTGAAGAGAATTTTAACGGACAGACCAACTATGATATTATTCTCTTAACCAGACCAACCGCTGAGTTTCGAATTCATTATTTGGTTTTGTTCATTCGTCGATGAATGTTCATTATCGCTTGCGCTGTTGTCAATATCAATATTCAATTTCATCCAGGTGGGGATGATTTTGAGTATCAAATGAAGAAACAATATTTACTTTTTTAACGTAGCCTACGTTTCTCTTTTCTATACCGTATGTCATTTCAAAATTTTGAAAAATGAGAGCGTTACGCTTATTTTGGCTACACACTTCACACATTTGGCTGCTATTGCTTCTGCGGCTACGATCTTCACGTTCAAACCGGTCTATCTCAATGGAATCGTTCTCTTTCAAACATCTCTTCCTCGCGTTGTTCACATGTTCCGTAGTTTCCTCAACTCTCGCGCACTCGGTGCATGCGGAGGACTGTGCATGCCCGTATTTATGCAGGTACTGCCTAAAGCAGCCATGACCTAACAGATTCAGCATCAAGTGGAAGTTCACTTGACCATGTCGCCTACTAACCCACCCGGTTAATTCCGGGATTTGCCGGTGGGTCCACTGACGTTTGGTGGAGTTGTTCCGTTCCCTTTATTCTCTACCATACTAGTGTAGGTTCCTGGTAACTTTCGCGACGGTGGATCCATGCCGGCCCGCCG
The DNA here is from genome assembly GCA_034211315.2 of Aedes japonicus. Lineage (NCBI taxonomy): Eukaryota > Metazoa > Arthropoda > Insecta > Diptera > Culicidae > Aedes > Aedes japonicus. The sequence goes on from JASCZW010005180.1 coordinate 28,626, forward strand.
TATCTAAGTATGGACAGGGCGACACTCGCTTACTCCCTTGCACCGCCGAGCTATTCGACATCATGCGGGATAATGCCGATATAGCCATTGAGTCTTTTTTGCAGGCTTAATCGACGTGGCTGATAGAGGACAGCTTGTCGTTGAGCATAATCCTTAAAGTACCTATTCAGGGACCTATTTGATTCTATTGTGCAATTGCCTGCACTAATCGTCGCCTGTTGCTCCGATCTGCATTTGTTAACAATCGTGACCTTAGTCTTGTGATGAGAAAGCTTCAGTTTCCTGGAGCTCATCCATCTCTCCAACAATGCCAATGAAGTGCGGGCCGTTAGCTCCACCTCTTCGATGGATTCACTATTTATCTCTAGGGGTGATGCCTTCGCCCGTGAACCTGACGATCTTCACCCCATTCGGGAACATGAGTCGCAATTTCTCGTCGAACATCGCGTTCCATAGCAACGGGTCCAGAATCGAACCATGCGGGACGCCTGAGATGATCTGGACACGCCTCTGACCCACATCTGTATTGCACATCCGAACCTGATTCTGGAAGTGATGTACATCAGTACCTGAACTTCCCAGAATCTTGTAGAGGTACCCAATACTCTGGAGGCGTTGGAGCGAGTAGGCGATGGCCACCCAACTAGCGCAATTGAACGCGTTTTTCACGTCAAAGGTCCACCACTGCACAATAACAAACTACTCACCTCTTGCGCTGGATTGCCACTTCGGCCGTCTTGGTGACGGACAGATTAGCATCCACTGTCGACTCTCCTTTACGGAAGCCAAACTGGTTGTTAGGCAGACCACCTATACCCTCCGTGTATTTTGTCAGTCTGTTGAGGACCACCCTCTCGAGTACCTTACAGACATTTAGGTCTATATGCCAATGGATCCCCTCGTGGCTTCCCTGTCTTTGGTAGTAATACTAGGGTCTGAATTTTCCAAGCGTCCGGAAAGACGCCCTCGTCCAAACATCTTGGCATCAACGCCCTAACCATAGCTGGTGCCAGTGAGATAACCGTCTTGATAGCCAGGTTCGGTATACCGTCAGGTTCAGGCGCTTTGTTTACCTTCCGCGATTTGCCTATCGCAATGATTTCCTCGTTTGTAACGGTCGCCACATCCGTGGGACACTTCTGCAGTTATAGGAGGCCGGGGTCTCTAGTTGTGGCAGTAGCTCTGGAGATTGCTCTGTTGTAGCTCTCGTGCCCTTAGTCTGCAGGGTTTTATCTCTGATTTAAGTGTAGCCTTACCTGTGACTAGAACCGCGCGACGCTCCGGGCTTTCAAAGTCCGCCCATGCTCTTTGCATCCTCCTTCTATAGCTCGGTGGCAGATTCTCCGGAGGTCGGCGATCGTTTCTTTCTACTAATAAACCGGTGGCAGGAACTCGAGTCGTAGCTCGGAAAGAGTTCCCAAACGATCACCTGCAGCAGCTCTGATGATTGCTCGGCAGGAGCCACCGTTCCCCTGGTTTTTGCCATTACTACCCGATAGGTGTCACCCCATGGGTCCGTATTTGCCTTCTGACACAGTCCCTCAAAGTAGGCTCGCTTGCTGGCCTTTAACTTCCTTTTTAGCGCGACCTTTGTAGCGACCAGCTTCGTCTTACGCATCCTTCGTCTTACGCAGAGGCATGTTCTTCGGAGGTCGGTGATCGACTCCGTCCAACAATACCTCGGTGACCTCTTATTCTTAAGTTTGAACTTCTTAGACATGGTTGAGTCGCACGCTCGTGATTTAACGCGTTGTGCCCCGCAAGATTCTTGGGTTTCGCGTAAGATTTGTTTCCTCTCCAGCGCCTCTTTGAAAGTCTGTATATCAAAGTTGGACGTCCCTCACCATCGGAAAAATGAAGTGGATGCAACTCCTTCCGCATGCTGCCTAATCCAGTTATTTAACAGCCCAGGACTGCTGAAAGTTATATTGATTATCGATTCCGCTCCATTTCTATGGCACGTTTTCTTGGTACCTACGTTGGCTAGGTCCACATTGAGCCTAGCCAAGCCCTGAAAGTCAGCTCCCCCACTCGAGCGCCCAAGCGTTGCAGCCCCCCGTTATTACCAATGGCCAGTTAGCTCAGTTGTCATACGATCAACCATGTTCGAAAACTGTTCAATAGACCATCTTGACGGTGAGTAGAAGAAGAACACTCCATTCGCTTTAGTTATCGCGAAGCCAACAATTGAGGAAGACACAATCTCCTGAACCGAAAACTTACGCGTGTTGCATAATGCCGCCATATTGGACCTATCAGCAACCCAATCACCGTTACCGGCAGGGATGCAGTATGAGTCCGATATTATGGCGATATCCGATGCCAACTTGCAAACTGTCTGACACAGTAGTTGCTGGGCGGCCGTACAATGGTTCATGTTAAGTTGGGTTATCTGCACTACGCTTGGCTTTCGGTATACCCTAAAAGGCCGGGCAGTTAGACCCCCCACAACGTGCTTGTCATCTGATTTCACAGCAAACACCAAGCATTCGGGAGGTCCTTTACAGTCCCGCGCCTTGTGCATTGTGCTGCCAAACCTTTCTGCACTGCAGTCTGGGCCTTTACAGTTCCAGGACATGTGCCCGCTCTCCAGAAATCTGAATCACGCCTTCGGCTAGCTAAGTGGGCATATGGACCATCCCACCTTAGGCACTTTTAGAGTCGTGTCCGCATTTGCTGCTGCCATCCTCAATTCCATCTTATTTCCAACTTCAGATGTCTATGAAGATAGCATGAGTTCTCTGCATCTTCTTTAGTAGTCTAACCTAATCAACACTTCCCTCCCATCTCTGCTTATAATAAGGATCTGAACAGGTGTTGAGCAAATTGCAATGGGAGAAGAGCCTGTCACATCCAAGGCCGTTCGTCTGACGCTTCCATCGTCTCTACAACAGCCATTACTGGACAGTGTTTTTCCGGAAAATGCTACGCAATACTATACTTAGTGTATAGATCTTTGCCGGTTGTTCTAGTCCTTATTTACTTCTGTATTATTTGCATCTTGTATTTTTTAAGAGTGGCTTGCTGAGTACCCCCCCCCCCCTTCCCCTGTCTAACCGGGGGACCATCTGACCAACTGTTTGGAATCTCACGCTGGCACGAAGACGATGGAGAACAGCCGCTGTTTTGAGCCGCCCACCAAAATCATTCGGTTTTGACAGTTCAGATATTACACTCAGGCAAATGAACTTAAGAACTTCATCAGGTATTACCTGCGAACGTTGCTTTTGAATTTCGTAAGCGTAACTAAGGAATAAATTTTGTTTTGCACGACGGTGTTCTTGTACGCCTTTAGCCTTTCCTGCTTCCATGCGTTGATATAGACTACTGATCAAGCCACGGGATTCGTAACCTAAACGTTAAATGCTCGAAGTATTTATTTTTTCAACATCATTATATTTCATAAGGCAAATTAATGAAATTCATACTGTTTTCTTAAATAGCAAAAAATCGCAATGCTATCTTATAAATATCGAAAGTATATTTCGCTGAGTGTATTCCTTTGATTTTGATGAGTGTATAGGTTTGATTTTGAACAACAGTGCCAAAACGAACAATCTCCACACCTTTCCAGAATGAGTACCAAAAAAGCGCATGCATTTCGGTGTGGGTCGCTTCCTACTTCCGACATCCGACCGCCTCGACTTCCATCAGTTAAGCTGAAACTGGAGGGAGTCCTTTTTCCATATGATTTATAGGTTAGGTTAATGATCACTTCACGATTTTTAAGACTCAAAATCACAAACAAAACAAAACAAACAATGCTCAAATTGCTCACCAAATTTCAGGCCTGAAGTCCTGATAATATGTGATGTTTGTGCTTAGAAAACTTTGAAGTGATAGGGACTTGGTCCACTTGATCCCGTATGTCCTTTTAATTCATTACGAAGTTAACGCGAACGAAGTCCGTCCCGGAAGAAGTAAAAAAATATTGATTGTTTTCAATTTATTCCTAGGAAAATCGCTACTGCCTCATCCCATTCATTATCGTCATCACCTTTGATTGGATAACGTACTTCATACACAGCCTTGAGCGATCCCTGCCCGGTCACGTGTGGCTTCTGACATCAGGTAACGAAACCAATTCTTATCACCAATAAAATTTCCTCTGTTCTTATTCGCATTAATCACACTGAAAGTCGTAATCGTTTTTAAAACTTGGCTCTTTTTCTTCTTTTCGGCAGCATTTTTCATCTACATCTTCGTCGCGCTGCTCGGACTGTTCGTGCTGTTCGGGATGAAAATCGACCCACCCAAGAGCGAGAGGCAGTTCGTCAAGTTTGATGCTGGCGTCAAAGATGATGCCATTGTGTGATAGGCACCGAGGTTGTATTGGCGGCGTCATTTACGATGTAAATATGTGTACATTATGGGTTTTAATGGCTTGACAAGAGTTGCGATGAACAATAAAATTACTCCGAGGAATGTTGATCACCTTTTATTAAGCTTATTATTCTGTTTTGTGTTGTTGTATTTTTCCACCGATGACAAGACGAGTTTGATGGATCAAGCGATGGCAGGGGCTACTTTGATTCGTAGTTTCGGAAGACTCTTTATGGCCCAAACACAATGATAACGGAAACGGAAAACGGCAAAGCCCGATCTGAGTATACCTGCTTGTCGGAAAGAAAACAGGCTAGATTCAAGCCGATTCGAAGTGGACACATCGAAGTCATTTGCAGCAACTGTCAAAATTTGCGTTTTCCGTTCCGTTTCCGTTATCATTGTGTTTAGACGGTTAGGCCTAGCCCAACGCTGTTCTACTTTGTATAGGCTGCTTTAGTTTACAACTAGAACTGAAATGATGTGTTGCAGTTCTGATTTTCGAACAAATTTTTACAACTGCTCGACGGCACTGTTCTATTTTCACCACGATTTGAAAAACGGATGGAACATTGTTTTAAATTGGGTTTCTTTGTAGTTATGCCAGCTGTTATTGCTGATGATTTTTTTAACGCGAACTTATGAGCGACCAATATTTTTAAAACATCGCATTGCGCATAAGCTTTATTTTTGACAGTTCCAAATTTTAAAACTGGCTAGCAGTTTGCAACAAAAATGTAACTCAGCGTTGGCATGGGCCTTAGGCTATGTTACAATTCGCGAATTAATTTTAATTTTACTTAACAACTTGACGGATGGAAAATAATCGATTAAGCGTTATTGATCAAAGAACATTCAATAAGGTGTCTGTCCAAATTGAGTTCCCGTCTGTCAGAAATCAGTTGGCTCGTGTAGCCGTTGCTTATCCTTTTCTCCACCTTTTATTGCTGTCAAAATACTAAAATAAAGCTCATTGCTCATCTCATTGCAAACTACTTTAAATATAATACTTGCTAAATAATCTACGAAAGTCGCTTGCGACAGACAACTCATTTTCATCAAAGCAGTTTCCCGCCTAAATTGATGGTCGAGCAAAAAATCCGCTGGCTTCCAATTACCAAAATGCGAATCTGCTATAATCCGTTAGTTAATCCTTTTCCTGTAATTCCTTTCTACAAATCTTGACCAGTCTTTCAAGTAACCGAAAAAAAAATCATTGTAACTGATAGCCAGACCTGGCCCAGATGGAATGTTTTAAAAAAATCATCTTCCTTTTTCTTTATCTCATACCGACTGGGAACAAAAAAACTCTCACGGGTGATTACAGACTGCCACCAAAAAAAAAAAAGAAACGAATAATCTGCCTCATTCTCCGCCAGTAGCTCAGTCGTGCTGCAGCAGCCGGGTAGGTGTAAAATTTACGAATGATGACAACTCCCAAACGTGAATGTTCCCTGCTGGGGTGCCTCCTGAGCCCCCGACTGTACGGTGTGATCGTTGGCCTACTGAGTCTGTGGGCCATGCTCGCTTCGCTCTCCGCCTCCGTCTATCTTATGCTGAAATACGACGACATCAAGAACGTTCCGGACAGCTGTGAGTATATGAGATCGAGTGAGCCGCAATTCCGGTGGAGTTAGTGATCAGAAATCTCCGAATCACTCCACCGGAATTGCTCCTAGTGCTAGTGGCAGTAAATCTCTAACGAACGCATCGCTATTTTAGTGAAACCCTACTACCGGTACGCCATGCTGGATACGATCATGATTCTGATTGGCGTGGCCATTGTGGGGCTGTACTTATTTGGCATATTCAAAGTACGTCGTGATTTTAGTTGAAAAATGAATTTGAAAACTATACCCAATTCCCCGCAGGCCAACGAGCACTGTTTGACGCCGTTCATAGTGCTACTCGTGCTGGACTTTTTGGGCTACATTGTGTCTGAGGCGATGGCCCGGCTCAGGGCAAAGGACGACGCCGCAATTGGGAAGGAGCGGTGGAAGCAAAACCTGATGGAGATTGGTTCGTTTGCAGTGGCGTTTTTTTTATCAGCAAAGCGCACTCACAAGCTGATGTTTACATATTTTTGCAGTGATATTCACCTGTATGTTTGGCCTGACGACCCATCTCTATCGAATCTTCCAACACAAGCGGCAACTGAGGGAGTCGAGGTTCGGCGGTTATCGGAGCATTTCGAGCAGCACGGAGAACATTAGCCTGTAGATTAAGATAGCTGTGCAGGATTGTTTGTTGTACATAGTTGGTGATCTTCAAAAGAGGAAATTGTAATAACATTGCTTTCTGAGATCACTGACAATAAATTTTAGAAGTTAAGTCGCTGGAATACAAGAATGGCCGATTTACAACGGCACATTTTGGAGCCACAAATTTGAAAATCTACAAAGATTCCACATGCCACATTCTGATAGGGTTTTTACTGTAATGCAGCATATAAGTTGCGTTGTAATTCGCCCAAGATTTGGGCTATTTCTGTATTTCTGCGACATTGTAGCATGTTGGCTACATGTGTTATTGAATTTTGTTTTCTTCATGAATATAGTTTAGTATATCGGAATATTTATAAATAGTAGTTTGTTTATATTACTTATATTTAATGTTTGATTTATATTAAAATGGTTAAACAATTCTTTATGCACTTTACAACACGCTTGTATATTAAATAATCTTGCCACCAAGGTGTTCATCCGACCCGATTGTTCATTGGCCTTTTCATGAATTTTTACGACCACCATTTCACCACGTGGAAGGACTTGGACTATGAATTTGAAATGAGTAAATGAGAGCTTTCAGAACGTCCGCAAAGGGAAGAAAAGGGAACCCACCATCGATTCTGATCGAAGCATTTGAAGATCCGATCTATAAAGTCATTCTTCCTTGTATTTCAACTGACTACCACTCGAGGCTTATCTGAGTATTAACGGAACTACATTCAAACATAACACATCACGGATATGTTATGTGTCATTATAAACAACAAACGAAAAACGTTTTTTCGCTGCTACCTACAGGCTACAGAATAGTAACAAGATTAACGAAATGATAAAATGTGCGAATCAGGCTGCTTTGCTTTTAGCCTTGGAGTGAATTTTAAAGCGAAGCTTTGAAACTGCGAGGCAGGTAGTATGCATTTAGGGGCTTGTGTTGGAAGGCCTTTTCAAAACGATCACGGTTGTTCAGATTAACTCAACTATGAGTCGATAACGACACAAAATTGGAGTACCGTAAAACGGGATAACATTGATCGCTGTTTTCAATGTTCCGTCAAAAATCAGACATCCAACAATCATTTTCAAAGACATTATGGATCAACCCATAATGGGGGAAATTTCACTCATTTTTCAAACCTGTCAGCTGTCAACAAATAGGTAAATAAAAAACATGAAAGTAGGTAAAATATTACCCATTTGAATAAATTTGTTATTTAAAAATATGTAGGTTCGTTTTACCTATAAATGGGTATTAAACATATTTCAACTTTACTTTTGTTTGCTCCTGCCATCCATCATCCATTTTACCTCTCGCCATTTAGGAATATGGAACCGGATTTTAGTACGTGTCTATCGAAATGTTAGTAGGTTTTGATTAACTATTTTCTATTTTCAGGATGATACATACAACATCACTCGCAAAGCAACTATCAAAATACGTTGCTCTTGATTTGCAGCAGAAAGTGGAGCCTCACCTGATGGTAATAAATATTAGCTCAACTCAGGGTGTAAACCGGCTTGTGGACAAATTCTTGTTGCAGAAAACAGCGATTCTGGAAGTGACGTTTTTATGAGAAATAAAGCAGAAGTTTCATAAAATTGTTGCTTGCGTTTTTTCCTTAAACGTGTACAGGTGGTTTACAGTTCGAGAAAAGCGTAACAAGATTTGGGCCTCTTTGTATTTTAAACGGAGCCCGGGATTTGATTTCCCGTGGCGGAATTATAGTATATCCGCTCGGACTATTGCATTGAATTCGAAAAAAAATGACACAAGGAGAGCCGAGTTCCGAAACAGTTTTTTTCGTGCTCGAAGATTATGATGGTTATGATTGTTAGGATACATTTTATGAACAGCTAACCTAAGAAGAAATATTGAACGATGAAAATATAGAGCTCTTGAAAAAGAAAAAGAAAAAGAAAGTGTAGCCAAAACGACGAAACGGAACAAGGATATTGACATTAAATGACTTGCGTTTTGCAAAGAAATTTCGAAACATCCTTGCTCGTACCAAACAACAAGCAAGGAGTATTCCAATAAGATAGCTAAAGATTTGGCAACGAATTAGTTATTTTATTTTATCGTCCAGGAGTGCCGGAGGTAAAAAAATCGTTAAGGTAAAGTTAAATAAAATTTTTCCTTAATTTCTAGCATTTATTTTGATTTTTAATGCTAAAATCCCGTGATGCTTATCCCGAACTGTAAAGCAGCCTTTAACTCGGAAGTCGTTCGTGTTAGAAAAATATACACTGTCAAAAAAAAGTTTTTACATGAAAAAATCATTTTTAAAACTCAACATTGAAATTCCCAAAATACGTCATTTTTAATGTTTTAATTTCAATGGGAAGATTCAAGCCAAAATTTTTTTTAATGCTATGAACAACATGGACAAAACATGTTTAAAAAGTTTTCGTATTAATAACGTTAAGAAGATTTTCATAAATTTAATTTATGTTTAGCAAAAGTACTTCTCAGTGCCAACATATGATTGAACATCATATTTCCAATTGAAATGTTTGTATTAATGATCTCTCTTAAGGTCGCGGTTTTCGAGATAGTGGCTAAAAACATGAGAAATACGCCCTTTTCAAAAGTTACTCGAGATAGTCCATCACGAAAATTATGTTTGTTTCAACAAACATGGATATTTCAACAACTTTTTCTTGAACTTACACACGATTGGACAAATACTTTGAAAGTTCATTATTGATTTTATTGGTGGATTTCACGTGAATTTTATAAGAAATTTAATTATTCTGTGGGTTTCTACGGGTTACAAAAATATTATAAACATTTCTAATTAAGTTTTCTTTTGCGTACAGTGCGCCAAATTAAATTGTAATGTTTTGAAATTGGAAATTTTCTTCCCAATATCATGGGATCCCTGTAGTGAACAGCAATTTCTGCTAGAACCAAAGATGCGAAGAGAAAGTTTCGATATACGGTTCGGCAGGTTTTTGAATCCTAGAGTGTTTGAGCTGTTTAGTGGAATACCTGTAACTAGAAATTAGAAGAAGAATTAGTATCTTCCATTTAATTCCAACTACCTTTGCTTATCTTCGACAGATACGCGTATTTTGTCTACAATGTGCAGACTTCTTCAGTGACTCGTACTAATAACTCGAGTCGAGTTTTTAGTACGAGACACTGAAGAAGTCTGCACATTGTAGACGAAATACGCGTATCTGTCGAATATAAGCAAAGGTAGTTGGAATTAAATGGAAGATAGGTTTTTGAAATTGAATAAAAGTAGTTTGAATATGAGCATAGGGCTTATGGAAAGCTAGGAAAATTCAAATGAACATTTCATTTTATCACTTCATCTAAAAAAAACCTGAAACACTTTCTTAAACTTTCACTAGTAAACGCGAGCAAATTCCGTTCAATTTCACTACAGAAAGCTTATGTTTTGTTAGATAGGCCTATTTCGTCTTGGACTTACAGACTTCTTCAGTGTTGAGGGCTCGAGTTTTCCTAGTTTTCCAATTGAAATCGTATTAGTACGCTCGTAAATTTTTTAAAAAGTGTTTTTAAAAAATAAAAGAAGGGAAGTAGGGTTTTTGTTAAGCAGTAACATTATAATTTAATTTGGTATACTTTGAATAACATGCTTACAACATGATGATGTCTTATCTTGGTAGTTTCTAGCATCATTGTAACAACTAGGTTATAATCAAGTAATTATAAAGTAAAACCAACATGCTACTTTGAGAAATCTCAAACGAACAGACGTTAACAAAGATTGAATTTGAAAAAAATGTTTTTGTTGCCACTGGGCGCACTGCTGCAGATTAGCGTTCCACTGTGTTACCCGACGAAACTACGGTGACAGCTGTCAACGTTCAACTCAACGACTGACAGGAGCTAGCGAACCAAAGGAAGGGAAAAACCTACATTCAGAACAGAAACCGATAGTAAAGTACGGTTGATTTTTATCTAAAATTTTTTTCTATATAAGCTATATTGGTAAAAGTTTGGTAGCATTTGTTGCTGTTATGTGCTGCTCAAAACCGAGTGTCCGAAATGCTATTTTTTATTCTGTTCACCGAAGTAACTGTTTGTTACTGAGGAGAATATGCACAACTCATAATAAAAAAATATGACAATCGGTTTTGGCGAAATCGATTATTCAATAAATTATAGAATTCTGAAGACGGTTGGGGCTCAGAACGCTTACCAAAATATCATATAGGAAACCCCTTTTACGGTGCAAGTTTTAGTTTTACTCTTGCATAATATATGCGCCATTCTAAAGCTACAAAAATGCAACAGAAAATTCTCTTATATATTGTAATTTTACAGCATCTCGGTTGGAATAATCAAACATCGTCATGGTGGATTATACTCATGGTCTACAATGTCAATTGAAAGTGTTTTGAAAACATAAATAAATGTCCAGATTATCGAGCATTTTGTTTTCTTACTCAAAACTTATCATTGACAAAAAAAAGGTTTTCAACATTTTTGGCGATAATTATAATCATAGTTTCAATCCACACTGTAGTTTAGTCCATAGTTATGGCGTGAAGTTAAAACTGTGTCCAGAATACGTCTTGGGAGCAGTCTAATAACATATACTCATGATGGTCCATTGCAAATTATTTGAGTTTGTTATTATAACATCATAACAACCATAATAGAGCAATCACCACGTTGATTCATATTACATGCCTAAGTTACGAAAAATATTTTTGTTTTAAATATAGTTAGACCTCCGTTTCTTAAGAAGATATCTGGCAAATGGTCTGCGTCCACCTTTTAATCGATATGAAAAATTAATAAAAAATAATGAGATTTCATAAACAAATTCATCATACTCATAACACATTTTACTGTCAAATTCAATCTGTATTTACATCTGCTAGTTTGACACTTATTGAATTGAATTGTTATGCTCATACAGTTTTGCATTCATTTCCACTTTTTAATAACATGATTATAACCTATTGGTTAATGTGATGCTATAAACTACCTTGATAAGACATCGTCATGTCAAAATCATGTTATGCAGTGCATCTTTAGAACTTTTTATGCAACCCAAAAGACGTTATAAGAAATTCGATTAATTGGTCATTTTCGAGTCGAAAATTAAGTCATATATTCTAGAAAAATACATGAGTGATGTATGAAGCAATAATGTTCTGTGACCACATCCTCTCAGCTTGTATACGACAACCCGAGAAACACATCTTCGTGATTCTATGTTGAGAAAGCTTCTTTATAACCAAATCTAGTCATATCAAAGTATTTTCAACCGTTATAAAACTTGTGTGTTGCTTGGGAAAAGATGTTTTTAATTGCATTTTCAATACTCTTATAGAACAAAATTTCAAGATTACTGACCAAGAAGATGTTTTTGTTGCTTATTGTCGCTCATAAGGTTCAAATTATGATATTCTTTAGTTTATTTAGAACGATGAACATATACAGTGAAGTGCTGTCATGAAAGAATATATAAACTTAATGGTTTGAAAATTGGCTGCGAGAACAATCAACATTGCCGAAGCTATAATTTTCCCTATATTGCACAATTAATTCAAAGGAAATCATTTTCGTAGTTGCGTTATTATTTGAAAAGAAAGTTAATGAGACGCATCAAGAATCGATCGACAAAGATAAGCTCATTTCAAATGTTCCGCGAGAAAATACCAGAATACAGCATAGTATCTTCTTATCTCGCCGTCGTCTTCGTCGTCGATGTCATTCGATAGTGCTATTGACGAATCCAGGTTGAAAAAAGAAGATTACACCGAGAGTTTTTTTTTCAATTCATCTACTAACTGTAAGTGTAATTAATGTAATTGTTTTGTGTTAGCAGGATTCAGATCATACCTGCGACAAGGAGAGCTGCACAAGCAAAATACAACGACTTTTTCAACACACTCTAACGGCCGCCATTTTGTTGAAAAAAATTTGAAAAAAAAATATATTTTTGTATACTACATGGATATACTTATAATTGTAAAAAAGTTTCAAATGATTTGCGTAAAAACTCCTCTTGAAATTCTTTTTCAAACTCAAAAATGAGTTTTTTTTTCTCGTTCTAACAGTATATCCCCCTTTAAAATGAAAGCGGTTGTTTGATGGATGCAATATCCAAAACTACTCAATAGGGGCGTTATTTTTATTTTGTTGTAAATGTCCTTATTGAGCAGTTCTGAACGTTTCAACAAACTGCTTTTAATTAGAATTTCATTAGAATTGTTTAGAAGCATTTTAAATTTATCATCCTATACTTTAACATGGGAGCTGTCAGATTTATCATCACTCGGTGTCTTCTGCTTTTTTCAACTTGGATTCGTCCATAGTGCTCACTGAAACCTCGTTGCTATAGAAACCGAAAGCAGAATAAAGCTCTGATGACTGGCTTGCGGGCAACGCGAGGGCGCGACGAGGGAAACGACACAAACAAACAGATTGCTCCCGCAGGAGCTTTAAATCTAGTACGCCAAACGCAGTCGGTCGTGGTGGGAATAGATTGCGGAATTGAAAAATTGGTCTACTTGAGAGAGGGCGATGAATGAGCAGCGATTCAGTTGCCGTCACGCGCACAGGGAGTGGGGAATTAAATTGAAATTAATTATTACAGCAGATTTAAGCGACGCCGGATTCATTTATGCGGTCTACTGGAACTCAATTGTAGCGGCGTTAACTTGAGGGCTCATTTGAGTAATTATGTGAGCGGAAAATACGAGGCACTTAAACTTTCGATAGACGGTTTTCCCAAATATTCGGCCTGGGAGGGAAGATTAAGAACGGTTTGGAAATCCATGATGAGATACGACATTACTAAGTTGCACATGGCGGGATTGATTCTGCAATAACAAGTTCCCGCATCGGTTGCGTATGCAAGTACAGAAATAAACAGCACTAATTGCGCCGTTAGAAACATTGCAACGATTCGCGTATAACCACATTCAGACCATTTATGTAATTGTGAATGTGTGTTTTTTTCGGAACACTTTCTGTGATTATCTACAAACCAAACAATTAAGCTTGATTTCAATAAAGGTTGCTGCATTGAACCCAATCAATGACATCTGAACAAATGCAAAAAAGAATGCCCTTCATAATAAAAGCGCAGTAGACCGAGCAATCGATAATTGCTGCCAAGCAACTTTTTCAATCTGACGTTTTGTGGAGAAAGGTTGATCGAATAACTCGAATTTCTGGGAGATCTTGCTGAGGAAACACTATTCTTTTCCGATAGTGAGAGTTAGTATGCTAGAACTTTGTTCATAAAAATTAAGTTTGAAAAAATAGGTACTTTACCGTGAGATTTAAGTGTTTATTAAACTTCTTTCAATCAAATTTAATCAACAGATTCGAATGAACCCGTCACCTTTGAGGAGCACAATTTGACCCACGTACGTAGAAATTTGCATCAGTAATTAAACCGTCTCGACTGCATTCCTCACCATAAGTCACCAGCTCATCCCAAGCACGACAACTCAGATTGATAACATGCAGCAACAACAACAACAAAAACACAACCAGAAGCCCTCCCCCTCCAACACAGGTGAAACGTCTCATGGCTGATAGGAATTTCCATTCCGATTATTCCAACTAATCCCAGATTCCGGAACGATTTGAGCTTGCGTGCGAAATGTGCACGCCAAGGGAGTGTAGGTATAGCTATTATTAATAATTCATGACCATGACTTTGACAGCTGAACACCAAACAAAAATGACCAATGAGGTAGCTGCCTATTATCGGGTAGTCAATTGTGTTTGGCATAGTTTTTATGACTCTTTCCGCTTTTGCAGTAGTTTGCGATAACTCCTGTCCCTGGACGGCAAGCGCTGAAAGTTTCGAAAGTGACACATGCCCTATGTGTCAGTGTGTGGCCAAACATCAGCACTCAACAGTGCAATTTGCGCAAACGAATCCAAGTGTGTGGTGGAAATTTGCGATAATCCGTTAATTACGTCTCGCCATTACATATGTGCGGGAAAATCGTCAACCGCACGAGGAAAGTGTTTACAAAACTCCAACTGCGCTTGGCATGTCGTCGTCGTCGTCGTCGTCGTCGCCATGGCGATGAAGCAACACATCTCATGCAGAAATTACCACTCGATGTGGTGGGTTCGGAACTTTGCGAGGAGCTTTACTAGCTTCATGCTTCTGCTACCTTCCAACAACAACTGTATTTCTCAGCCACGGTCGACGGAGTACGCATGAAATTGCATGCAGCACACTCGCTCACTCGTGGCTCGGGTCGGGAATCAGAGACGTGCGAAAAGAACAAATGCAAATATGAGCTCAATATAGCACAGCGGCGCGGCACCACCTGATGGCATTGGAGTGGCCCCGGGGGTAGGGGTTTGTAGTAGAAATTGGCACTAGCACAACACCACCACACTTCATCGACCGGAATGTACGAACGCAAACGGTAATGATAGTCATGTTTTGCCTACGATTTTCTCTCTATCTGCCAACGCCGAAAAGGTTCACGCCAACAACGGGGAGTTGGGTGGAGGAGTTCCGCCGGCTAGACCGGTAAGACAATAGATGAGCGTGGTGTTTGATTTATGCCATTTTTCGTTGTGGTTTCACTCCGGCTCGTCAAGAGGGTGTTCGTGTGCGGGTGGATCTGGAGATTGCTTTTGCATGTTGCTGAATTTATTATGCTCTCGCGTGCAAGCAAACAGTGGGACGCAATCCTTTGATAGTAGGGTAAGGTTGAGTGATGTCAGAGAAAAGAAAACGATTTCTGTTTTGGTGAACTTTGATAAAGACATTTGCACATATCCTAGGCCTTGATCGAAGCGTATTTTCGTATGTGTTTTACAATCTAACTTTCATTTGCTGGCAGTGGCATTAAGGATAAAATATTTTTGTAACCATCTTTATAGTATGAATGGTGCTGTTCTTATGGAACATTGGATCAGCATAAGTAAATAAGTACTATGCAAATTCTATTATACACTTTTAAGAAATTATGCGGTGGCCCTGCAAAGGGCCGTTTTGCTTAAATATTGGTATGATTAAAGGGCAATGCACAGTGGGAAAAATGGGTTCCAAAATCACAACTAATTAAAGGCCGCTGGATAAGTGCCCTGTAAAACAGCTTATCTTATGTAAAAAAAATGCGAGAAATCGGATGGTGATGGTTTCATCTTGGGCAGACCCCGGTAAGTGGCTCATTTTGCCCGATTTTCTCCTAATTTTGGAAGAAAAATTGAATAATCACACATTTATCATATTAGCTCTGATAATTTTGCATCCATTTGTGCTGTACTATTGTGTAAATGTCTGGACAATCCAATGGAGGTAATATTGTATTGTAAAAACGTCAGGAACTGTCCATTTTGCCTGATATTCCCCACATGCTGAAAGTACTTAATATGCCAAGTGGTTTTGGAAATTTGGGCGAATTAGAATCTATAAAAATGCAATACACTATTGTGGAACTGTCCGGGAAACTGAATGAAGAGTATGTCGTCTTGTGTAAACATCAGTTATTGTCCAATTTACCCGCTTTTACCTACATACTGGAAGAATCAATAGATAAAATGCGATTTTTGGAATAGCTGCGCATTAGAATCAAATCAAATGCACTACAATATTATGAAAATGTCTGGAAAATCGAATGAAGTGGATGTCGACTTATGTAGACATCGGGAAATGGCTCGTTTTGCCAGATTTTCCCTTAATTTTGAAAAAAAAATTGAATAATAATTGAATAATCCTTCATTTTTTTTTTTTTTTTTTTCATATTTTTACTAATAATATTGAACCCATTTGGGATCTACTATTGAGAAAATGTCTATTGAGAAAACGTCTACTATTGAGAATTTTAACCAGCTGAGCAGAAAGGTTGAAGCTCCATAGCTTATGTACGAGCCCGTTCTGCTGGGGTTGTCAAACTTAAGCGTCTAATAATACCATGGCTGTGGACTTAAATACAATCCAACAAACAACGGTGTCGAATAGTCGATTGTTCAAACAAATTTGGAGAAGTTATTCAGCTTTCTAGAAGGTAGAGCTGATCAACTTTTCCAAATTTGTTTGAACAAACAGTTATTCAGCATTGATGTTTGTTGGGAAGTCCTTTCTCCTGATCTTGTTCTTCACTCGTACTAACTGGACTACTAGAACTAGTAGAATGACCCTTCCTGAACCCAAACTGGTCCGGTAAAAAAATGTTATGCTGCTCAACAAAGTTGGGCAAATGGTTGAGAATCAACTTTTCAAACAATTTGCGCAGCGTTGAAACGTGATTGACCGGTATATAGGTTGAAGGCGATGTTGGATCTTTCCCGGGTTGGCAGATTGATATAATTTTCACTACCTTCCAGATGCTTGCAAAGTAGAGTGGCTCCAAACAGCTGTTGAAGTTAGCACTAAGAAACAAATAGACTTTTTCCCATCAAACCCCTGAAGCCTTAATATTTTTGCTGTATTTCAGCGCTGAGCAAATCTGTTCAAAAGTAATCTTATCCTACTGAGGTACGACCAAAGGAGGCTTCTAGATAGTGGATGCAATACGCCACCTCATCTTCGAGCGAATTTCGGTAGTTTGGTGTGGAAATCAATTGCAACATGCTTATCTTTCTCAGGAACTCGCATAGTGCGCTTAGTTTCGTGTAATCCTTCTAACACTCGATCGATGTTCTCTACGGTGTCAAACGGTGGATTTCCGTCGATTTTTCGGTTCACCACACGAACCAGTAGAACTCAGTTAACATCAGCAGGCAGCATGGAGCAGCAGTCACTTTGGTACCGTCTTCATATTGGAGGTATGTATCACGAAAAGTTAAATAACTTGATGTAGAAGGAGATGTTCGCTCATCACCATGAGGCACCAAGAGTGAACAACAATGTTTTTGGCTAGAATGAAAGATATGAAGAGAAAGTTTTGATAGTTCCGCTAGTGTGCGGCAGGATTGGAAATGTAACAGATGTTTTTTATGAAGATTGAGCGAAAAGGGCATGTATACAGTGGTACTCGAACCAACGACATTTTTGCCTAACATCCCACTGCGGGGTAGGTTAAAGCACGGACTAAGTCCGCCACTTCAACAGGCAAAAATGTCCGGTTGGAAGACGCACATGTACCACTGTGGCTTGTATAGTTATTCTAGCGATCTATTGTGTGCACTCTGTTTACTGATGCGCACATGGGAGAGGAACTCTCTCCTTTTTTGGGTTTGTTTTGATTCGCACCGACTGACTATCAAAACATTCTCTTCATATCTTTCATTCTAGCCTAAAAACATTGTTGTTCACTCTTGGTGCCTCATGGTGATGAGCGAACATCTCCTTCTGCATCGTAATCGTTACTCCTTGCACGGAGAATATATAACATAACAATTAATGTATGTTAAATAACTTATTTTTTTAAAGTCAGAAACTTTCCAGGGATATGGATCTAATGTCGGTCAATAAGCATCGAATTGGGTCTATTAATGGATGCTACTTCGTCCCATTCGATCGATTTCTCATTAAATACTGTCTTCGTACGGTTTTTTATCCTGATTTCCTTATTTTAGGCATTGTCAACTGTATTCGGTTTACCCAACACAACATTTCACAAAATAAACTAAACTAAAACTGCTTTGAGACACTTAAGACATTCTCACAAATGATTTATTGGCCCTTCGAAAATGAGAACATAATTATACACTCTGCCCTATGTAGTAGCAAACTTGTTGCAAATAAGTCAAAGTAACTGCAATGTGACTCAATTAAGTCACAAACAAGTTTCTGCAACCAATTATGACAGAGATGTGTTGCTTGGGTGCATTGGTTTCGCTCCATGCTTGATGTTGAGATGAGTCATTTGTTAGTTTATCTATGCGTACAATTAGCTTATAACGTGCGACTATGTTCTGTACATCTTAGCTGCACTAACGTTTGCATTAAACAAAATGGACAGAAATTGCCATTTCATGGGTTTACCTTCACGCACTGACGAAACTACCCATGCAGCATCAATCATAGTAACCCATGAGTCAACAGACAAAATTTGACAGCTCTATCAGTCGAACTCTAATCGTGATGGCAAAAAGAGTGAAGCAACTCCGTTCAGCAGTGTGTGCGTTTAAAGAACCCCGATGCGTTGAAAACGGACATCGTGCGGCACTTTGTGGACGCCGGATACGCCCGTTCCGGCATCTACAACATCTTGGCACTATTGGACCACAATCAGAGGATCGAAAGAAAGCCCGCTTCCGGACGGCCGACGACCCTGAGCGACAAAAAGCTCCAAAGGATGCTGAAGAGGAAGACCGAGGGAAAAGTGGTTACATCAGCGCGTGCGCTTGGCCGGGAGGTCGGTTAAACCGGTCAAACAGTGAAAACGCACCTGGCGAACATGAACATACAGAATT
Organism: Aedes japonicus; assembly: GCA_034211315.2. Classification (NCBI taxonomy): domain Eukaryota; kingdom Metazoa; phylum Arthropoda; class Insecta; order Diptera; family Culicidae; genus Aedes; species Aedes japonicus. The sequence continues at coordinate 47,508 of JASCZW010005180.1, forward strand.
CGCGTCCACTGGTTTCGAAGCTGCAGGCAATGACGCAGCGGCTGCGGCTGAATAAGATGGTCAACTCGATTTTCTCGGCGAATCGCGACGAGACGATAGTGATGGACGACGAGACCTATCTCACCCTGGGTGGCAACGACTGGCAGGGCACTTCATATTTTACTTCCCCCACGAAGGCAGTGAGCTCCGAGGTGAAGTTCATTTCACACACCAACTTCCCCAAGAAGGTACTGTTGTGGCTGACAATCAAGGAGAAGGGGATGTTAAAGGTGCTCTTCTTTCGCTTCGGACTGGCCGTGAACGGGGAAGTTAAGAAATACCATAAGCGCGAAGACGCGGTGTTCTGGCTGGATCTGGCGTCGGCCCACTACTCGAAGCGATCGTTGGAGGAGATGGAGCGGCTGAATATCGATGTGGTACCCAAGTCACTGAATCCGCCCAACGTCCCCCAGCTGTGACCCTTCGACAATTTCTGGGCCAACCTGAAGCGTAAGATCTACTTCAACAATGTTGTTCCGAAGTACGCTAAAATTATTACTTTTCATGGGAATTATCTGTCTTTGCTTTTTTTTATCACCATTCGAAAAAAGTCCAGTTTTTCAAATGCAAACGTTACTTGATTTATCCGTTCAATTTAGCCAAATTTTGATCACTCGAAGATCGGCTTTTTCAGCTTAACCAGTGAAATCATGATGTCTTAAAAGTTAAGAAAATCTGAAATTACACGGAAGTAAATAACAGTAAATTTATCAATAGTGTTTGAACTGCTTTGAATTAAATCGGTCATCTTGATAGCAACAAGATTTTGTTGATTAACGCTGAATAAACTACTTGTTTAGTACATACGCCAAATGAAGTAGCAACGCGAACATTACATCCCCTTACCTTTCCATTTTCGATTTCCCTGGTTGGAACCGCATTGGCTCTGTAGGGACAGGATTGGATATTGGCTTGTCTTTTGATAGTGTCCTTATACGGGATTCTTTGATTTGAATTATTATAGGATTTTCTGATCGGTGGTAACATTTGTGAACATTTGTGGTTGACATCAATAGTTTTTCACAATTATATCGCTGTAAAAGTAATGAACAATTTTTGAAGAAGATTACATCTGTAGATGAAATCAGTTCGTTCTTATTATTTTGCATAACTGGTTGAATTGTTTTTAAAAAAATTGGGCTTGTGATTAATACGTCGAAAACAAAATTCACAAAGGGAAGAGGGTCACGAGAAGACAATGAAACCTTCCACCACAAGTTTAGATCGACGGTGATGAAATCGAGGCGGTAGATGAATTCACTATCTGTGTTCATTGGTGACCACCGATAACGACACCAGCAGAGAAATACAAAGGCGCATTATGGCTGGAATTTGCGCCTTACTTGGGCTCCGAAGCACGCTAAGATCGAACAAAGTTCGCCGAACTACAAAGTTGACCATCTACAAGACATTAATTAGACCAGTAGTCCTCTGCGGCCACGAAACATGGACATTTCTCCCGGAGGACCAACGCGCCCTTGGTGTCTTTGAGCGGAAGGTGTTGCATACGATACACAGTGGAGTGCAGAGGAAAGACGAAATGCAGAGGAGGTGAATGAACCCCGAACTGCATTTGTTGCTAGAAGAACCTCTCATCCTTCACATTAAAATCGGTCGTCTACAATGGGCGGGGCATATCGTAAGAATGTCGGACGACAGCTCAGTTAAAATGATTATCTAAATAGAACCGACGGGCACAAGAAGAAAACCAAGGTGAATCGATCAAGCAGAAGGCGACCTGCGGACCCTTCGCAAACTGCGAGGTTGGCGAGGTGCAGCCATAGACCGAATAGAATGGAGACAACTTCTGTATACATCAGAAACCACCCCGGCCTGGCACCTTGTAATCAACAAATTCATGTTGTTATCAGGATGACCGATCTATTTCAAAGCAATTGAGACATAATTAATGAATTTATAATTGTTCACTTTCGCGTAATTTTCGATTTCCTTAACTTTTCAGACACCACAATTTTTCTGGTTAAGCTGGTCACGCTCTTCGAATGATCTTAATTTGCCGAAGTTGAGCCTATATTCCGAATAATGCAGCCAAGATGTACAGAAAATAGTCACACGTTATAAGCTAAAAGGTCACATAAGTAACATAACAATTATTTAACATGAAAACCATAGACCCAATGTTAGGGACATATTTTTTTCTAGGTTCTCAATTATGGCCTGTCTTATGGAAAACGTAGTGAAAATGTTGTTATTGGTAAAATTTACAATACAAATGTCTGAGTTTTGGTTAAATGTTTTTCATATGGCTCATCTTAACACAAACTAAAGGAACAAAATCTGTGTAGAGCGAATTAAAATGTTTTGATTGCCGAATGACCGCTAAATCATATGGTAAAATCGCTTAAGTGTTTCTTAGCAGTTTAAGTATAGTTTGATTGTTAGTTAAGTTGTTTAGAGTTGGGTAGAGCGAATACAGCTGGGAACGCCTTGGATCAAAAAATCGGCAAAAAGCGTAAATAGCCAACATTCAATAACAAATCTATCGAATGGGACGAGCTTGCATCCATGAATAGACCCAATTTGATGCCTACAGACCGACATTACATCCATATCCTTCGAAAGTTTCTGACTTTATAAAATGAGTTGTGTAACTTTTCGTGGTACATACTACCAGATGGCTTATTAAACATATCTTAACAAGTGTGTAGCTAGTTAAATTTTGCTTACAGCTGAAAAACTTCATGAGCTATGATAAAAAAATGTAATCGATTGTTTCATACTAGGCTGAGTCAAGGGACACATACCCTAGTTAGCTGGAAATCTCGACATCAGCAAACTGATATATTTGTAAAAATTCAAAATAAACAGAAAGGAGGTTAACCGAGATTCCGGTTAAATTGTGTGTAAATATTTACACACGAAATTTACAATAAGAATTTCATCGAAATATTGAATATTTCATGCCTATAGGGGCTGTTCATAAACCACGTAGACAACTAGGGGGGGGGTAAGGGTTTTTCGAAAAAGTCTACGTTTGTCTACGATGGAGAGGGGGGGGGGGGATATACCAAAAGTCTACGTAGACCTTTTTTTTTCTCTCTACAAAACGGATATTCATACCCTCCACACAGAGAAAAATACCGTCATAACAAACATATTCCAGGTAAATCCAAACATAAAATTAGTTTATTTTGGCCGCAAACATAAACTTGCTTTCTTTCTAACATATTCTATGTTTAAAACCAAACCTAGTAGCACACTTGTTGCCAGTCGGTTGAGATATTATAAATATGACTTGCTAAGTCATAATCAAGTTACTACAACTAATAAAGGTCGTAGTGTGCTACATGGGTAAGTGACATCGATGTTTGAAATTAAAGTCACATTATGTTTATTTTCAACATATTAATGATACGAATAAACGTACAAATTTGGGATTCTACTGGTTGCGTTCTAAATTTTATTTATCTATTCTATGAATCTTGGTTATCTTAGTCCTGGATTGAGCTTAAATGCTAACATGTTCCAATTTCAAGAAGTTTGCTCAGAAATGCACATAATATGGCAGCTTATTAAATAATGAAGCATAACATCCCGTTCACACTACCACCTATATAACGTGATATAGACTATGTTCATACTAGCATTTATACCTCAAATGCTGTCTAGGTAAAATTTCGGACACCAAAATAATAGTAGCAAAACAAAATTTACACATTGTTCAAAAATACCGATTGTTCTTTTCACAATAATAGATTTATATATACATTAGAAACAGTTGATTAAGATGTTAATCCTTCTTTTTGTTAAATTATCGAACATTCTGTGGTACCAGACGGTATCCTCGGAAACGCCCGCCGTGACGATTCTCCATCTTCTCTTGAAATCTTCGGTGCCTTTGCTTTCTTATTAGTTTCGAAGAGTTTCCACTTAACTAGTGCTCAGTACTTCTCTAATGGGCGAAGCTCTGGACAGTTTGGTGGATTGGCTGTTTTTGGCACGCATTTCACCTCTTGTACCTTATACCATTTCAGGACGGATTTCGCATAGTGACAAAACAGACTGGAGAGTCGTGGCTTCTGCATTCTTTCACGTACACATCCTTATTGATAGAGTCGGTAGAGACGAAACTTTTAGATGTTCAACCCCAACTACACGGAAAAAAAAATCGTGTCCAGATCCGTGAACTGCAATCATGAATTCGAGAACAAGCAAAAATACACCGTGAACTGAATCTCGTAATCGGGAACTAGTTCACGTTTTTGGGCAAAAATCATGAAAACGTGAACTAGTTCACGGTCCGTTTTCATTTTCGTGAACGCTTTTGTTTCTGTGTACATGGCCTGCCGAGTGATGGAAAAAATCGCATCAAATAACGTTCAATTTTAAATCATTTGCGAACACGCTCTTGGAAGAATTTCAATCTGAGTGATCTTCTGCCATCATCATAACACACCAGAGTGAATGAAGAAGAGAGAAAACAGAGAAGTACAATTTGACATCGGTCACGCATGATTTTGTTCATGCGTTGAATCATCCCTTCAATGCATTCATTGTACTATGAATGACAGATAAAAGAATCGTCTATGAATGCATTCATTGATTCACGAAGATTGAATCGCCACGATCGCCTCGATAGTACAAAAGTTGGCTATGATTATTATGGTGTTGTGTGTTGATGTTGCTGTTTGCTGTTGCTAGCTGCTTGTCGAAAAAACTCATTCGCGTTTTGCTTCACGGTTATCTTTGAATAACAGTGATAAACCATGTAAGTACTGTTGGAAGTAAAATTATAAGCAAAACACATTTTTTGTTTGTTTTAATTTTTAGAATGAAACGACGGTGTTGTCAAATATCACCCTGCTGCAGCTTATTGAACAGGTTGATGGGAAGCTTTGCTGAGAGGCTGTAAAAGAATGTCGACAAGTTGATGGCCGGAAATTTTAGGCGGCGTGTTCTGAATCAACATGCGATCGTCAGTGGGTGCATTGGATTTACTGATGCCGACTGTGGTCAAAACTGGATCTAAGGCGGCAATAGGTCGAAAAAACTTAAAAAATTATAACTATTCAAAAATAATAAAATAAGTTATAAAATTATATTCAAATTGAGCATTAAACGCATGTAGGATGAGTGAAGAGAAAGAATTACGTCTATTTGTCTGTACTGATACTGTTCACTGCGGCTAGAATACTTTTGGGAATATTTCCTGGTACTCAATCCAACGTAATCTGAGCACAATGACCAGTATCCGGATTATTTTGATTATTTTTTCAGAACGAAAAGTGGGCATTGGTACCGAATATTGGTTGAAAGGTACTCTAGTACTCCATCATATTCGCCTTTGAAAATTAGCATTGATGATATGTCGCAAGCTTAGTTTTGTCGGAATGAAAAGTGGTCCTCCGAACCAGATTTCGGATGAGCCGGTTACTGACAACTATGGCTAGATTACGTTTGGGAAGGTGCTCCGGTACTTAATCACACTCGTTTTAGAATATTAATGTAAAATAATATGTAGCACACCCATATTTTGTTGGAACGGAAAGCAATCTACCGCACCGGATCACGGGTGATCAGGGTTGTGGTCACTGTTACGGTGGTAGAGAAGGTTTGCTGGTACTACATCGTATTTGGCTTTGAATCAGTATAAAATAATATTTCGCAAGTCCATGTTTTGTCAGAACGAAACGTGGTCCTCGGAACCAGACCGCGAAACCCGGAAGGTTACCGGGAAAGCCAACGACGGTCCCAAGTCTGCTAGAATATACCCTTTATTGTTTTGTTTCTGAGATAACATGATTTATCACTGAGAATGGTCCACAATTGGCGATCGAAATCTGAATCCAGAAAAAGTTTGTGACCAGCAGAACTTCAGCGTCAAAAATCGTTGGAGAAATTAAAAAAATCATGATTTTTATTACTTAGCAAACCATGAAGCCGAAAACGCTTTTAGAATTCAGTTGATTTCTATAACACTCAACAAGTAGTTCCATGAATGCAATCTTGCATTCATGTTGATTCGAAATTTTGATTCACGGATGATTCTCTATCAGGCTAATAGATGATTCATATGATTCAAAATGAATGTGGATATTGCGTGGCTTGCTTTGATTGAATCATTCACTCTCTAGCTTGGTTGATTCATGGATTCAGAGGCATAATGAATCAGCAGAGATTAAATGAAATACTTCCATGCGATTGCGAATGATCGAAAAAGAAATATCGAAGCAAAATACGGAATCGGCTGCAATCATGCAAGCGATTGAATTTTTCCATCCTTGGGCCTGCCACATCAAATATTTCTTCGAGAATTTGGACACCTTCTTTGTCCGGAAATACTTGGCAGCGGCGTTCTTTTGCATTGAGGTATAAAAAGCCAGACCCTGAAGCTATTTAAAGTCTTCGAGTACGTATGTTTCGTCCTCGTTTCAGCGATCCGTGAAATAATTCAAAATCTACACAGAAATAAAAGTGTCCAAAATTAACGTTGACACTCTAAAGTTCTTACCAAACATAACCCAAGCAACACAGCTTGTATTAAACAAGTTTAAAGTACTGTTAAATGACAAAAATAGGTTATAAATTTAGGTGTATAATACTTTAATGCATACTTTAATATGACGCGAAAAGCGCAAAAAGTGAAGCCTTATAAAACATAAAATGGAAAAATAACTATCCCCATACAAAAAATTTAATATCGCCAAGCGTGGGATTTGAACACTAGTCCTTGGCGTAATATGTTTGTAGCTTCTTTGCTAAGCCAACTCAGATTGTTGAAAAGTGAACTCTGAGTATGTATCATATGCTTTCCGTTGGCAGTGAAACCACAATGCTCATCGCAAGGAGTAAAAAGAACACGTTTTGCAAAACAAGGTTGATGTAATGTAATTTTAACAGCATATAGAACTGCCCATAAAATCTTGTCATGTTTATGTATTATAAATGTATGGAAACATGTTTTTGAAAACAATAATGAAGTAGTAAGCACTTGGAGCAGTGGAGAAAGTTTTTTAGCTCGACCGTTTGTCAGAGTGATATAGAATTCGAGAGTTACAAACCGCTCCAAACTTGACATGTTTTGCAATACGTTTATAATGCATTTTTAATACAAACAATAATAAATCATTCTTAAAAGATGTTTTGTGTGTTACTTGGGAATTTGCGTGGCATTTGATATCAAGATTGTAATGTAGGTTGCAATGTGCACGGGGATTAATGCTACACGCTAAAATTACTGTCTCTAATTATCTTTTCGAAAGTAAAAAAGGGATAACAAGAGACAGTAATTTGAGCATGTTGGGTGTGCTTCGCTATTCGTTTTTTTAAAAACATCGATAGATCGAATGCATGGTGTCAACACAACAGTAAGTTTATGATGTCAACCACCCAAGCAACACATCTCTTTTTTCCTTTATTATCGAGATTTTCAGCTCTCCTATCCAAGTAGCTCAATTCCCTTTTAGGTATTTTCGTAACTTGTCCGGGGGTGAGATTCCAACTCGTGACTTTGGCGTGAGAGGTATGGATGTTAACCACTACGCCGGGGTCGTCTCCACAACACATATGAGAGATATCTCTCATAATTGGTTGCAGAAACTTGATTGTGACTTAATTGAGTCGACTATCAGTTACCTTGACTTATTTGCAACAAGTGTGCTACTAGGTCATTGAGTATTATCATTTATACGTGAATGGGATGATATTTGATAGTTAACTTGCTTCCATTTGACAAACGTTTAGTTGAGGGTTTTAGCGCATGTGGGACAAAGTAGAAAATACATTAAGAGGTCTGGGAAGACGTCAGCTTGCTTTGGAAAACTTTCAAAGAAGGTAAACTGAACTTGATATCTAAAGTAATAACAAAAAGAGCCGCATATGCTTTTATTCTGGACTGCATTTCATGACAAAAGTGAACACAGATCAACGCAAAAGCATCCACAAGGCAGATATTTCGTCGAAGAAAATAAGGCCACTCAAGATTCCGTAGCAACGCCAGGAAGAAATTCGGATAGAATCACGTTTTGTCAAAATCATTGGTCTTGACATCCGAGAAACAATTCCACCAGACTCAGTAGCACACCACAATCATAATTAGTTGTAGCAACTTGATTATGACTAACAAAAGCACATTTATGTCTTCTCAACTTAATGGCAACATGTGTGCTACTAGGGAACTTCCGCTGATGAACTTTAATTATTGGTTTAAGCAGCCATGGTGTGGGCATCTCTAGCATTTGTATAATTGACTGTTGTTACTTTTTATTTATGCAAAATTTGTTTGAGTTTTATTTCATAAACAGTTCCTCAAACCGCCGCAGCCACATATTGTAGAACATTGTATATAAATTTAAAAAAAATGAATTTGACAAAGCCTACGTAGACTTAAGGGGGGGGGAGGGTGACGAAAGTCTACGATGGGGGAGGGGGGTTTGAAAGTGTCAAATTTCGGTCTACGTGGTTTATGAACAGTCCCATAGGCAATAACTTGCAGAGATGGTGTTTGGTCGAGTCCGGCTGGTACAAGAAGGCATGGAGCACAGTGAGCTAGATGGACGGATCAGGTAAACCAAGACTTAAAGAGCGTGGGACGCAACAGTGGATGGAGATCAATGTAATTGATGTTGTACCAATAAATGTATGTTTTCCCCAGTTTCACAAACAATATACGACTTACTCCACTTACGAATGAAAACAATATGGCGCATGGCGGTTGACAGATAAAAAGCCGAGCTTCGGCGTACAACACCACAAAACCGATATTTCGGCATGATAGGAAGCTGAGGTCGGTTGAAGTTTGGTTAACGTTCGTGCTCGGCTCCTAGTGTTGCCGAGAATCGGTTTAATAATGAAGTTACCCAATATTTCGACATGAAGTTTTCATAAGGGCCAATGTCGCAAACGTAATCAATGGCTTCTTCCGCAAATTTCTTGAAAATGCAAACTCACTCAAGTAAACTACCACTTCTATTGTAAAGGGGGACTCCTCTTCTGTACAATCATCGTGGCAATTCACTGGTAGCAAGTTAGCATTCTCGAGAAATTTGCGGAAGAAGCTATTGTTTACGTTTGTCACATTGGCCCTTATGAAAACTTCATGTCGATTTCAGTTTTAAGTGATGCTGAGACTCGGCATCGTTAGATTTTTGCCGAGTTATCAGTTAAATATGAAAATGCCGAGTGAATTCAGCTAAGTGTTTAACCGAGCCCGTCAAGAATTTTTATGTGTGTGGTCGGATTGGTAAGGTAGGTAAGTTTGATGCAGATTGATGCAAACATCTGGAAAATCTATCGAGGATTAATGGGGTTATAAGTGTTCAAAGTGTTTCAATCTTTCGTGACGGTCGTTATTTTCATTTGACATCCTTCTCTAGCCGTAGGACATTGCCTATGTCAAAAAGCGATTCCC
>JASCZW010005181.1:0-72041 GCA_034211315.2 Aedes japonicus
TCAGGTGTATATAAACTACAAAAGTTTTAGTAGAGTGTAGACTTGAGACACAGCCAGCGACCAAAATCTGTTAAAATTCTTTTTCTCTGTGTGTATATGGAGTGTTACAAAAGATACAAACTTGCATTTCAATTCACGTAAGCCTGACACATTGCCTACAATTTCGATAATGGAGTATGCCATAGGCTCGTCTCCGTTATTACTGTTTCATACAGGTTGCTGCTTCATGTGTGATATATAATTCAACAATACCCTGATTATTACATCATAATGAAAATTCAGATTTGTTTTCTGTGTAGATCTGGTAAACTCAATTGTCTGACCAAAACCTTATTAAGACTTTTTGAAAAGTTTCATGAGGAATTCATCGCAATTCCTTTTGATCTACTCTGTTGTTCCAATGGTACCGTTATGTGAGTATAGGAAACAGGCTAGCGTCCGGCTCTTTAATATTTTCCATTAGCCGATTAGAATCCAACCAATGTTGAACCTGAAATCCAACCAAGAATAAATCTGTTTTGATCGGGGCTAATATTCCATGCCTTACTTCAAGCGGAATAAATGTTGGAATCAAGCAAGACAAACCTCAAAGCGAGCATCCAAGAGGTCTCCGTCATCTATTTAGGCATTATTTCGAACATTATCATTATCGTGTCACCAGAGGCGACAAGAGGGACAACCGGAGCTTCTCTCTTGACCACAAATGATGCCAACTAGACAGCCACTCGAGCAACCCTACTGCTGCCACAACAGTTGTATGGAACCTATTGTCGCGCTCAGTTTCTGGTGAACGTCGTTTTGTTCCTCTTTTCAATGGGATTGTTGATGTCCACAATCACCACTCATCGTATATACATAACAATGAGAATACTTAGCTATTACTGTACACACTCACATCACTGTAACTAACAGTTCTTGTTGCTCGGATTTGGAGAAACCCCGATGGCTGGTAATAGCGAGAAGGATAGTAGAGGTGGCATAGAATTGGCCTATTGCCTAAAAACCATTTCAGATCAACTTCCCATGATGGAGGCAAGGTCGGTTCTTGGTGTTTTCTATGCAACTCTTTGACTCTAGAGTTAACCAACCTAAATGGGTGGACAAGCAGCCATCTGAACGAAACTGCGTCTAGATTCAGACGATTATATAGCTTCTCTTATCATCGGTCCGAGTTGTAAAGCATGTATAGGGCTGCCTAAAGCACTCCCCAGGATATGTTCCACAGTTGTTGCTAGCGTTCTGGAGCACAGTAGTAGTAATGTGATGCAAGAGCTTCGGCGATTGCTTCAGTTTTCAATCACACAACATAACGTATCTTGCAATTCCAACCGTGTCATCTCATGTTGTTGATTAATTGAAGCTATTCGATTGCATTTTTTTCGATTTTCAATTGACCGTAAACTGAGCATCCCCATTGCATGTGTATTCTACCAAGTGTAAAGAAATGTGTATAGAAGTCGTTGCTGTAGAGCATATCACGCTTCAGGTTTTGAAATATGAAAAATCGGTAGCATGTTATGGTGCGTATGAGTAGTTTTTGGTACCGAATTTTTTAATCCCTTGGTGGATTTGTCACTGGCATATGTGAAGTAAGCGTGTGTGAAAAAAAATATTTTCATGGAAACCTTTGGTTTCAACCACCGCTAAAACCAGTAGTTTCTGATAAAAACATCCATTTAATGTTACACTCTGTACTCTATAAGTTTACGAGTCATGTCAACAATTTGACGAATTTAACTGTTTTTGAGAGTTTCAAGAATTAAAGATTTCTCTCGTGCTTAAATGCAAAATTCTCTACTACTGGGGGAATATTGTTAACCATATATTGTGAAACGCTAGAAATAAGAGTTCAGTCATCGTCTAATTGATTACACGATTTTTGAAAGGAAGCGTTTCATATCTGTCGTGTAACAATGTATTTAATGTGAGTATAAAGTAGAATATCTAAATAGCGTACCGTGCATTTGGGTGAAATTGATCAGTGATGATTAACAAGAGAAGCGCATCTTTCTATTTAAATAAAGTAACAAAACTAAAGCTGTTATGTCTGCACAGAAATTGAGTCAATGATTGCAGCTGATCGGTTTTACCACGCTTTCGTTGAATAGTTTGTTTTTTGTTTTTGAACTTTGCGACTTTTCATTTTTTTACAGTTTTAATTTTTGATTATAACATTTGTTCAAAAAAGCAGATAGGAATATTTAAATAATATGTGACATATAAAGTTTTATTCTACTTATATATGACTGTACATTGACGAGTCAAAAATACCAAAGCGTGCTGTAAAATTAACTTAGTTCAATTATTGAAAAAAATACACTTTTCATCATCAACCACCAAGACTACTTATAGTGTGAGATTAGATTAGATTCAACCACCAAGACTACTTATAAAACGACGAAAAACTACAAGCCTTGAGAGATACAGTAGAACTTTCATATTTGCGGAGCCTCAAATCTTTGAAATTGTATTTTACCAGTTAAATTGAAAAAATGACTATAACATTACATGAACACATACACTCCTGTAGACACACTTTTTTTTCCATAAAACTAAATTATACCCTCTTCAAACTGTTAACAAAATCCACGAAACGCATCAACCGCAATAATAGAGATTTTACTATTTTACTGCTCTGAGCGATGATGAAGGCAGAACTGCAAAAAATAAAATTGTTTATTTGTGTCTGCAGTCAATTATGTGATGTGCGTTGGTGCTCGAGTTTTGTTAAATTTATTTCGTTAATATTAATTACAATGCCGCGTAAATATGTGAAAACAGTCTTATTGAGCTATAGACTATTGAAGCTATAGAAAAAGATCCGAACTGAGACTACTCATATTGATGGAGAAAGGGGCTTCCCGCAAATTCAAATGGTGATAAATAAAATAAAATCAATCTATCGGAAAGGTATTCAAGCAAGGTTTGCTCCAATTTCTTTAAATTGATGAAGTTTTTTTTATTCTTAATTGTTATTGGTACACAGATAAAAATAAACATTGAATTTTATGCGTTTTCTAATGCACATAAATGGAATGCTAGATTTGGCAGAAATTAATGGGATATTTCATGTAAATTGAGGTCAGATAACGCCTGTATCTTAGCCTTTGTATGACCAGATTACAAACATTTTTGTATGTTGTATGGATGATTGCATATCAACTTGAGCTGTTTACGCCTCCTTTGAATTCGAAATTAAACGAGAGGAAATTTTACGCGCTTGTTAAAATTAATTATTTTTTTCTGTGTATCTATACATTATAATTTTATAATTCTTGAGGAAAACGTCTTAAATTAATACAGTTTAAAATTGTTATTTGAAGATTGACAAAATCTCACCGATATCGCAGTGGTAAGCGCAATTGCTTCCCACCCCAGAATGCCTTGAATCAATTCTAGTCGGCGCCGTTGGGATTTTCTGAGCTCTAATATTCTCTGATTGCGTGTGAAGCCGTTAGTACCGGCCCGTGTGTGGATAGATTCAATCTGTAGGATCCAGATGATGTCATCTCCCTAGAGTTGGGGATTGACTCGGACCGGACTTAGACGGACAATAAATTAGGTTCAACCAAAAGAACAAAGTTTAACAATAATGTCTTGATCTCTAAGTGCTCATTTTCACCCCAATTAGTTGAGCTTTAAAAGTTCGTACAGCATAGTTGTAAAATTTTCCATCCATGTTTGCCTACCGTTCCGTTTCTTTAGTTCAAACATTGATATTTAAGTAAACCCAGTTTAATAAAGTTTTTAGCTATGAGATTATTGACGGATTATTGGGAAACGATTAAGTTCAACCGAAAGCAAGTGCGCTCCCACAGTGTCGATTTTTCGTGCCTCAGAAATATTTCAAACATTGGAAGCGCAATCCACTTGATCTCCTGAACAAAACTCCGCGGCCCTTTAGATCTTGGTTAGACTATAAATTGATTGGTTGTATATGATCCAGTGGCTACTACACAGTTTGAAAGAAACATTTATTTTTTTGCGTTATCTAATAATGAAATTATACACGTCTGTTATTTTTTTTCTGTGTAGCTTCATTGAGGTGTATACAGGTGAGATAAAGATGGCGTATTAGTATTAGTACAATTTAAATAATAAGGCAGTGTTCATGAAAGCGCAAAATTCCTCCTATCACAATCAAGCATTATGTAGAACTTTGTATTTTGGACGATGGGGTTCTACGCCATCATTGAATGGTTACATACACAGAGAAAAATTGTTAATTTTAACAAGAGCTTGAAATTTCCCCTCGTTTAGTTCCAGGTCAAAGGAGGCGTCAACAACGAAATTGATTGCCATCTTTCATGCGCCATACAACAATATTTGCAATCTTTCATACAACGGGCTAGATTCAGGCGTTATCTGTCTTAAATTTTCATGAAAGATCCCATTATTTTTTTGCCAAATCTTATTTTTTGTATCTGTGTACATATTGCTAAAATTATGTACTAACAAATGCAATTTGCTGACCCAGCTGCATACACTTAATTACACTAGCCTGCTGAAAGTTTCAAATTGTTTGTGTCAGTGTGCGGATTGGATTACGAATCGCTTAATCGCGTTTACGATTTCAACTTATTTGTTAGGAAAATGACACCACACTTACCATTTAAACTTGATAAGTAAATTTTTATGAATTATGGTTTTTTTTTCGTACATTGACAATTAATATCTTTCCCAAAATCCTTTTGATGAAAAGTTTGCAGCTATTCTTGAAGAGATTTTCAATGCTGTGCCAATGATCGCTATCAGCTAATGCGGATTGAAAAAGTTAATCCTCAATTCAGGTATTGATTATCCTCAAACAGGTTCAAAAAACTTTTTCGTCAGCGATAAAGTAATGATTTCAATTACTAATAGCACTAGCCTTTCGATTTATTTTCAACCATTTCAAATATCCAATTGAAAACATAAATTCTGGGTTCTCTTGGTGTTCTCGTAACAAAATTGATATTTTCCCATGATTTAACGATCGTCAAAAAATCTTGCCAACCTAAGTTTCACTGATTCCATAAAAATGAGTGTTGATCTATCTAATGTAGGGCTACGTCTTTGTTTTCTATATTAGGATACAATTTAAAGAAAATCGCATTGCGACCGTAACGATAAGTGATCATGTTTTGAGCGTTAATATCTCAGCCATTTTTCAGAAACATTTTAAATTTTTTGCACCAATCCTTCGGAAATATTTCTACGCATCAATTTCTATAAAAAAACAATGCTGATTTTGGGCAACATACTACTGATAAAATCATTATTATTACGCATTGTCTTAACGGGTATATTAACCCATTGAGGCCTAAGATATCATATATGACCCCAAAAGGAAAATGGCTGTATAAAATCACAGACTGAATAAAAGTGGCAAATTTGTTAAACATCAACTCTTCTGTCTGGAAAATAAAAAAAAAACGTATGAGTTTAAGGCCAAATTGACGATCCAGAACATCCTGAATATGAAGAAGTTCAGGAAGAAAAAATAAATGCCTTCTTAATAGTATAAAGCGTTGAATTAGAAAAAGTTTCATCTGCATACGTATTATTAAATATTTGGTGATAAACTTAAAATATTTTTGAATCTTACTGGGATGTTCTAGGTTGTCCAAAATACACTTGAGTTCAGAACTTCAGATCTACAGTTGTAAAAGTAGCTTTTAGAGCTATATATAATTATGATTATGCATTCAAACATATTGAGTGAACCTCTTGGAAGGTTAATAGTTATTATTTGATAATTTTGTGATAGTCTAGGTATAAAGCTGTTTGGGCTATACAAAATAACGTTACGTATTCAACCATATTTAGTTAATATTTTAGAACATAACCAACATTACGAGATAAACTCAAACAATCGAGGTCAGCCAAACTGGCCTTGAGTTCAGATTAAAGGATCTACAATTGGAACAGTAGGTTTCGGGAGATAACTCAAATATTTCTTTTTGTGTGATGGATGACCTTTCGGACGTAGATATAGCATCCTAATCGAATGATGTCGATGTCGCACGGGTCAATGCTGCGACAAAGTTGATGTATATGATGGTACAAAGCCAACGTCTGTCAAGGATCTGAATTACAACGACCAATTTGAAATTTATTGAATGAACTGCTCCATAGAATGAACCAATCATCAACGTTTGCCTCTGAAACATTTAAAAACCTTATTCAGTAATGTCACTCTAGTAACACGAAATGTTTGATAATAAATGATTGAACATTGTTAAATTTTATGAGATTACTAGTCTGTTGACGTGCAAGTTAAAACTTAAGCCTAATCGACCAAATTGTAGAGACTGTTCTCAAACAATATGAGACTTAATGATTAGCTTGTAATTTTATAGTGTGAGGGTAAAATTTAATGAAACTTTGATTGAAACTTGCCAAAAATGGAATGTTGCGTTGGCCAAATTTTTATCACATTCTGTCAAGTGTAGACGTCGTCAAGTGTCAAGTGTAGTTTTTGACATGTTTTATGTTAAATTTTGTAGGATACTATATTTGTACTTTTTGTGATTTGAGTTTTAGTGCAATATGTCATTAGGGCTACTCTGTTGACTGATAAAAATAATTATAATAATAATAAAAGTGGTTATTGAGATGGCAACAGAAAAAGAGCAGATCCCCAAAAAAAATTGTGTCCACCGTCCAGGAAAACAACTGGGATTCCAACATTCGACGGTGCCCCGAGTTCTGAAGTCATTCAAAGAGACCCAGGCGAACCGTGGTCAGACAGCGGCAGAAAACCGAAGACAGCTGATCTGGTTAAGGCAAGGCAGGTGTTGAATCTGTTCAAGCGTCAACCGAACCTTTCGATTCGCGATGTGATGAAGCGGAGGTATTTGTCCAAGAAAACGATGAAGCACGCCGGGCTCCACGTCTACAAGGTCAGGAATGTACCAAGCAATTGCCGGCCTGGAGTTTTAAATTGCCATATCGCAGTTGGCTGTTTCTGAGGAGGTTAATAATATAAAACAAATTCGCCAAAAAGTTCTTGGTTTGGAAAGCCAACTGTGACTTGCTGTGTACTTGTGCACCTGCTGCCCTTCCTGCGGTATGACGGAAGAGACACGCTATTTCGGCTGGATTTGGCATTCTGCCACTACGCTCGCCCTATACAGATAAAAAGCCAAATTGAATTTTCTGTGGTATCTAATGCACATAAAGGGAATGCTAGAATTGGCAGAAAATAATGGGATATTTCATGTAAATTTTAGCCAGATAACGCCTGAATCTAGCTTGTTGCATGAGAGATTGCAGACATTGTTGTATGGCGCATACAAGATTGCAAACAATTCCGTTGTTTACGTCGCCTTCGGTGGGGAATAAAACGTGGGGAAATCCACGCGTTTGTTGAAATTAATTATTTCTCTGTGTATGTTAGACTGGTACTGAGAAAACAAAGTTGTTTTTGTTCCAGTGGACTTTAATGAACCGAACTCGCCGGAACCAAATATATAAAGAGAAAGTATTGATATTTCCGTTAGAGTACTCTAGGCTGTGAAAATTGAATAGCAAAAATTGAGGAGCGGAAAGCTATTTTGAAAAGCATTATCCGATCAAGTACACAATCTCTTAATAAGCTATTGATGTTCATTTGAGAGTTGAGAGTTTAAAGAAAATTCCTCTGAATAAAATTGTTGGCGACCGTTTTGTATATCTCGTTTTATACTAAACATATCACGTATGACTATATATTGAAGGAACTTATAGTAAGACTAGTCAAGATATACGACTAAGACTGGAGGCAAGGTATAACGTGGCAAAGGTGTGATTTATCAGCGACATCCTGCACGAGCACATCAATTGCTCCAAGCTACCTAGTCTTCTTGACATCAACACTCGACGTCACAACCTACGTTTACATGCTTTCTTAAATAACCGGCAATCGATGACTAACTATGATGTACATGAACCCATGTTACACGTGTGTCGTGTTTTCAATAGTTCTACCTCGTATTTAACTGTAACTCTTCCCTCGGACTAAGTACGTGCAATTTCAAAAGATGTTTAAGTTGATTTAAATTGTAGCTGTCCTTTTATTAAGACATAGTTTGTCATTGGGATACACATTGCATCCGTTGACTTAAAATAAAACTGATTGATCTGTAGGCTTGAATTTTTTATCATCCAATGACAAATTTAGTAATATGTCATTTTTGTTAGAGTGTTTTCATGCACTGACTTCGTTTGTGAGATATTTTGTTAAATAAGATGAGATTAGTCGAACAATCTAAACAGTAAAATAATCTACTAGATGTTTCATCTTATCTTGAAATGTTTCATAACAGCAAACTCCAAAAACAAACAACTTTCCAGGCAAATTGTAATCTTTGCATGCAGACCCATTTTACGTGGCTTCTGGTTTGCCTCAGTAACTAAACGATATGTCTGGCCAAATCTCCCCAGTCAAGGACCAAATCTGATGCTTGTACAGCAGCACCTAGTTATAAATTAATTTCGCAAATGAAACCAGAACCAAGAATAACCACTTATCCAAACTAAAATTATTCCTGTGGCCACTCGATGGAGCTTTTCTCTGTCCCTACCCTTTTCGTTTGCACTACTGGTGACGGTTCTGTGCTGACCTCATGTGAGCACATTGTGGGCCTCACGCGTTCACCCACTCTCACACGCCTCTTTTAGCCACTGCTTTATGGTCACATTATCATGAACCGATCTTCTTTCCAAAAGCACCCATCAGCCGGTCGATATCCAGTAGTGCGGTATCGTGTCGAACCGAAACGAAAACCAACTAATAGCGTCGATGCTCCATTTCCATTACAGAAATCAATTAAAATAATACACGTTTCATCAGATTAAATTTTATGCACGACTATATACTCTCCCCCGGAACGGCAACGACGATACTTTATCTCTTCGATGGAATCACTCCGGTATCATCCTCATTGAGGCCATATGAGGAAATGCTTCCATTCCGACCGTATCTTCTATTATGGTTCTGCTGCTGCACTACCGAAAAGAAGAAATTTGCGACAAATTGAGTAATGAGACATGGGCGAAATACATGGCGAGGGGTGAATACCGAGGGCAGAATAATTACCATCCGCATTCTATCGGAGATACCTCTCTTGCTTGCTTCTGGTGCATGATGGGTTGGCTGATGGAGTAAAGATAGCTCAAATAGCGTCATTAACTGTTATAGGACGTTGATGTCATGCTTGTCCCAGAAATTCAAGCTCAGATTTGGATAGCTTGGGTTTGATTTTCGAATCCGCCCATAGAAAGAAATTCATCTTGATGCAAATTATCATCTTCAGGCAAATGATCACAAAAATGCGCAAATGCAAACATGGATTAGGAATCGGAAGCTATCAAGTGATTATTGTGGAATTTCATTCAAAAATGAGATGGGAACCATCCATAATTTAATAAATCTAGTGAACATACACGTAGAAACAATTTGTTTCGTCAATATTTTTTGACGTAGAGTACGTCTTACGGCAAGGGTAGGGTGTCAAATGAAAATCTAAAATTTTGCGACCGTCACGAAAAACCGTACGTTTTGTACGCGAATAACTCAAATAATCCACGATAGATTTACATGATTTCTTCTTCAATCGGTCGGAAATTTTACCGCGCTCCAGTTCAATTGTCAAACATTATTCTCAAACAATAGTAAACAATTGAAAATAACGCAAATATAAGGTGATGTCTTATAATGTCATTTTGCAGAGTAAATTTACCAAATTTCCTATCACAGATTTCAAATCGAAGCAAGGAACGTCTTGCATCATCTTCTTCTTCTTTGTATTAGAGAGAGACTTTAACCAATCATGTCATTCGTCTCTCCATGTACGTCTCGCCGCACGCAGCTGAGAACGGTGTAAAACGAACACTAAGGAAAATTTTGCCTCAGTCGTTTGGCAGCATTGAAGCTGTGCGGAGCTGGTCGCTGATAGCTGGTCGCTGGTCGCAGGCAGCTGCTTCATTCGTCCGGCAGCGGAGCTGGTCGCAGAGGCAGCTGGTGGTGAGATGTACCAAGGCTCTCCCAAACAGCGATCGTCGCGATGAGGTATAATGGCGGATATGGGGGCGCACAATCGCGTCGGTTTGTGCAAGCTGCCATCTTACCTCATTGTGGCAATTGTTTCGCCGCGACTTCGAAAACGCTGCTGTTTGAAGGAAAGCGTCCTTATGGGGCGAGCAGCAGTAGGTAAAAATAATCTGTCCTTTTGAGGACAATGAATTAAAATAAAAGAGTTGTTTATTAAAGAACTAATCTTAAATTTAGTTCGGTGCTCGATGGAGGGCGAGCCGTCGGTAAAAATTTTACCCAGCTGGTTAGCACAATCCATAAATTGATAATCTGTCCTTTTGAGGATAACCAATCCAGTTCAGAGAGTTGTTTATATGAGAATTAAATTAATATTTCGTTCGGTTTGTGCGTCATTTAATCTAGTGCCGATTTGTTCGTCACGACTACAAAAACGCTACTGTTTGCGGGAGAGCCTCCATGGAAGGTGAGCATGACAATTCTCCGACGGTGGAAATTTTTCCTAGCTGGTTGGCGCAACCCGCGATGAATCAATAAATCAATTCAATTTCTAATTTAAGAGAGTAATTTGAATAAGAGTTTATATTACATTCCGGTCGATTGACAGTCATATTGGATTTTGCCAAATCGTTACTAGGCAACAGTGTACTATGCAGCGGATCCATAATATCAGTGAAAATAAATCAAAGCCTGCCGGTTGCTTTGATTTATTTTCACCGAAAAATCCTACCAGATACAAATCCATCTTTGCTACTTTCAATTTAATATTCTCAGCTTGAGAGTTTGTTTGATTGAGATTTTCGGTTCAAATTGTCGATTGGAAGCCAGTGTTATTAGCAAAACTTGTTTTCCCTTCGTCGCATACCTTAAACCACGCAAATTCCCTATCACGGACACAATTTTCGATGTTGAACATGATATTCCGAACCAACATTCTCTGTAAATTCCAATTAGTAGTGTGTTATAAACTGTTGTTCTGTTGTGTTAACGATTCGCGTTGGATAGAGTCCTACCTCTAGGAAGAAAAACATATTGAGAAACATAGTGAAAGTGATAATGCCTAACTGATTTGATCCAGAACGCTTGCGCAGATTCAGGAAGCGCATATAGAGCGAACATACGGGAAATCCTCCGAAACGACCATGCACCGATGCCGAGCGAGCTCGTAGTTATCGGGCGAAATTGAAAGCAGCAAGAGGTAATGCGTTGCCAACAACTAGTTGGGACGCTGGAGAAGGTTCGAGGTAGGAAATTGGTATCTATTAAATTAAAATCAACTTGACAAATTGCATGTCATCATTGGGCTCCCTGTCTTAATAAATTTCAACATATTATTGATTGTATTCTGGTGATGACATGCGCAGCGTGCTTTTACTGCATATAAACCTACTTATGATATCGATACAAATAATGCGCTGAACATGTTTTAATGTGTGATTATTTTATCAGGAGTTTATTTTATATTCATAAGAATTTATCATACATTAACCAACCTTTTCTCCCATACTCATTGCAAAGAATAAAGATATTTTATAAAACTCACTCTCTTTCTTTTGCGAGATCTAATATCTTTATATATAGTTCGATTTCCCCAAAGTTTTAGCCATAATGGATTCACTAATTTACCTGACATTCACATAGAAACATGAATAATAATTTCACAAAAAAACCATAGACCATATTTTAGGTACGCATTTAACCTTATATTCCCAACTTTGGCCTTATGTATTCATCACATAGTAAAATGTAGAATATAAAAGTTTTCAATGGAAAAGTAAGAGTGAGCGGTTGTGTATTTTTCGAAGGGCTTATTCATACCAACACCTATATAACTTAATGAATATAGTGGGAATTTGAATGATTTGAAATGGAATGGCCGATTGATCACATGAGAAAGTCATTTAGATGTTATAAAGTAGCTTTATATTCCGTATAGTATACCGAATGCCCGGAGCGATGAAATAAACAAACTTTACTGAAATTCGTCCGAATAAGAATCCTTAATGATATCCATATCCATCGAAAGTTTTCGACTCAATAATGTTTGTTGGTGACTTTTCATGGTCCAGTACAGCAAACGCATTGTTAAGCATGTCTTAGCAAAGGTATAAATAGTTTAATATCGTTTCTAGCTAAATTATTGTATGAGTTATAGTTAAAATTGTAGTCGTGTGCTACATAATCGACTGAGTCAAGGGACATGTACTCTATATACTTGTATATAACATTATAACAACTGCAAGATAATTTTTGTTATTTTCTGTTTGATAAAACTTCCTGAACTTTGAACATTTCTTGAGACGCTTACACATCTGAAAATGTTGCAATTGATTATTGTGTTTTCATAACAATCACTAAACCTGTCGGATATTTTCTGATGAAGAACTTTATCGTTCTTTGAATTCTAGAGTATTTCAATGTTTATTATTACCCTTGAAATCCAGAATTGCAAAAACTGCATAAATTGCAAATCTTTGATTCTTTGAAGTTGAATTATGCAAAGGCATACTACAACTCAGATTGTATACAAATGATCCGATTGGTATGGTATTTAAATGGTGAATGTTGAAAAGGAGACAAGGCATCAGTCAAAATATGTGTTTTTTTGTACGTATTATAGAATTTCCTCCGCTGCCTGTCGTTACTGAATTGTTGATGGTTTCGGCGATGGTGAAAATTCCGAGACGCAAGCCATTCAGGTACAGTATGACATACGAATAAACATTAAGTAATGCCAAGCGCTTATGATTATAAGAATGACTAAAACTATCATTGATTTAATAATTTTATATTCCCTAACAGATCCTCAACTTTCTTCTAGTCCTTAAATATTCTAGTCCCTTAACGTGCAACCGTGACCGTGTCATCATTTAAACCAAAAGGCCCTTTTCAGGGCCACCAAAGAGTTATAAAGAGTGTTCAAGCGAATTTTCCCACGCACTGACTTCATAAAACCAAACGGCCCTTTTCAGGGCCCCCAAAGAGTTATAAAGAGTGTACAAGAGAACTTTCCCACGCACTGACTTCATAAAACCAAACGGCCCTTATCAGGGCCACCAAATAATATCTCAAGAGCGTACAATAGAATTTTCTTACATACTGGATTCAAAACGCTGGTCAAATGTCCCATAAGAGCCGCACCCGTCATATTGTAACTTAAACTGCTTCTATCGGTAAGGGTAAGCGACCGGCACGAATAATTGAAACCTTTTTAACGCTAATAATAGCCACACAGAATTTCCCTAATATTACAATGCATCACTTGGTTTAACGTAGTCTACGTCAACCGGTCATGTCTTATACACAGCCCCACTGATTTTTTCGAATCAAGGGTTATTGTCAATCACAATTATATAATTTCTTGAGAACAGCCAAACGAAAACCATCCAATACATTTTGTGTATTCTAAAAGTTTTACGTACAATAATTTTCTTTATGTTTTGGGAAATTTTAACGTTTGCATTTAAAAAATGGACTTTTTTCGGATGATGCCGAAAACATGCGTGTAGGCATATTTTTGAGATCTTTCTTTGTTTTATTGTTCAATTCCTCCTCAGTTTTTGCGACAAAATTGTTGGAGTAGATCTTACGCTTCAGGTTGACCCAGAAATTCTCGATAGGACGCAGCTGGGGGACGTTGGGTGGGTTCACCGACTTGGGTATCACATCGATGTTCAGCCGCTCCATCTCCTCCATCGATCGCTTTGAGTAGTGGGCCGACGCCAGATCCGGCCAGAACACCGCGTCTTTGTCCTTGTGGTATTTCTTTATGAACGCAACTTCCGACAGGCATTTCGTACTATAAATTTCCCCGTTCACGGCCAGTCCGGAGCGAAAGAAGAGCGGCTTTGATATCTCCTTCTCGCTGATTGTCAGCCAAAGCAGCACCTTCTTGGGGAACTTGGTGTGTGAAATGAACTTCACCCCTGCTAGTCGTTGCCGTCCAGGGTGAGATATATATCGTCATCCATCACCACCGCCACCGGTCCAGCCGCTGCAGCTGCATCATTGCCTACACCTTTGAAACCAGTAGACACGACTTCCGCTTCCTGACATGTATGTTTATGTTCGCCAGATACTTTTTCACAGTTTGGCTGGTTGAACCAACCTCCCGGCCAAGAGCAGGCACCAATGTAGCCACTTTTCCCTTCGTCTTCCTCTTCAGCATCCTTTGGAGCTTCTTGTGGTTCAGGGTTGTCGGCTTTCCGGAACCACGCTTTCTTTCGATGCTCTGATTGTTGTCTAATAGTACCAAGATGTTGTAGTTGCCGGAACGAGCGTATCCGGCTTCCACAAATTGCAGCACGATGTCCATTTTCGACGCGGTGGAGTGCCGTTCTTTGAACGCGTACACTTCGTTGCTATGAAAAATCGTAAATTTTTGTGCAATTGTTTTAATGCAAAAATTATACATTGATAAAGTTACTGCTGTTTGACTTGGGAATGGCAGGGGAGTTGAGGGTGGTTGGAATGACTGATGTAAAATACAGTGATGGGATGACCAACAATCCTTACTGAGCCTGTTCACTATCCGGACAAACACACGGAGAAAGAACCTCGGACACGACGGGCCAAACAAATAACTCGTGGGATAGGAACTAAAACCTTTCATTTAAACCACACTTTATACGGACGAAAGAAATTTATTGCTGAATACTCTTCAAACCAAGAAGTATTCGATGCAAACCCGTGGACTATTCGATTACAAATAACTACTGCCCCGGTATCTAAAGTGATACCGGGCCTTCCTATCTCCCTATCGGTTATCGGCGATAAGGATGGGGTGCTATTGATAAGCTTGTGGAACCAATATGTGCTGCCAAACTGTTTGAAATTATTTTGCTTGCCCAGAGCCCTTGCGTCAAACCGGCCAGTTCAGCGCAAGATAAATTGTGGAGAATAAATACTAAGGCCAATACAAATTTCTAGGTGGTCGATATGACTATATGCACTCGTCAAAAGTTCTCTCATTTCCACGTCCACTAGCGCCAAGAAGTTACCGAATTTGGAACCATAGGAGTCTATGGCTCCAAATATTTCTGACCTTACAAACAAATTTCCCGATGGTTCAAACTTTTAAGGTGGTTGGGATCTATAAATGTTCTTTTTTACATGTCCTCTTACGCCACGTAGTGGTTAAATTACGAACCATACTCTCCACAATATGAACAACTTTTTCTGAGCTTCGAATTTTTAGGTGGTTTGGAATACCATATAAATTCTTTTAAAAGTACTCTCTGTTACACGCAGAAAAACGCCACGTAGTGATCAAGTCACACCATACTCTACATCTTCCAGAATCTCTTGACCTCCTGAATAACTTTGTGGAAGGTTCAACCTTTCTACGAGTTCAGGATCACGATCAGTGGTGGTAACTGTTGACATTTTTCAGTAACAGTTAACTTATAAAAAAACTACAAGGTGAGATATGTCAGTGACATATCTGCAAAGTCGACGTAGGACTGCTTGTTGATGTGGAGGAATTGTAATAGAATTAATAAATATCTACTATATTTTGTTCAGTCTAAAGACTCATCAAACCATCTGTTATTAAATTTTGTTTTCCACGAAAATGAATATAGTCAACTCTTTATAACTCTTGAAGTGGCCCTATAAAGGGCCGTTTGGTATTCAGTTATTCGCTGTTCCTGGAGTGATCCGGTAATTGTCGAGTACCAGATGATGATTTGGTAGACAGTCGAATGGGTGGTCGTTGTGGTTGGTTCTGTTCCATGGAAGAAAAGCATATAATATTAGTCTTTAGGTGTTTTAGGAGCGTTAATATTGTGTATGAAAATCTTGAATTCAACTCTTTAGAACTCCTTAAGTGACCCTGAAAAGGGCCGTTTGGTATTTTGTCGTTTGTTGTTTATGGTCCGAGTAGTACAAACAATGGTCCAGTGCTAGGTGATGGTTGGTTGTCGAATGGGTAGATGTTGTCATTCCAGTTCATGTTCCACAATATCGGCTACCTGTTGATTTAATGGTTCGGGTGCTTCGAATGCGAGTACAGACAACATAAGTATATGATACAAAAAATATGAACAATAACGTCTGCACTCTACGTCGATATTTTTAACAAACGTTAAATCTATACAAGTACCACCAAGTAAATTTTAAATGTTTTTGCATAAAATCTAGAAAATCTATTATGTAGAAGGAGATGTTCGCTCATCACCATGAGGCACCAAGAGTGAACATTAATGTTTTTGACTAGAATGACAGATGTGAAGAGAATGTGTTGAAAGTTCCGTCAGAGTACGGCAGTATGGATAGGAAATCCATAGCGATCAAATTGGCTTCTCGGTCTTACATACATTAATTGTTATGTTATGTATTCTCCGTGCGAGGAGTAACGATTATGATGTAGAAGGAGATGTTCGCTCATCACCATGGGGCACCAAGAGTGAACAACAATGTTTTTGGCTATGAAAGATGTGAAGAGAAAGTGTGCGAATCAAAACAAACCCAAAAAAAAGGAAAGAGTTCCTCTCCCATGTGCGCATCAGTAAACAGAGTGCACACAATAGATCGCTAAGAATAAACTATACAAGCCACAGTGGTACATGAGCGTCTTTCCATCCGTCAATTTTTGCCTGTTGAAGTGGCGGACTTGTTCCGTCGCTACATCCTACCCCGTAGTGGGATGTTAGGCAAAGATTGACATGCCCTTTCGCTCAATTTTCAAAAACATCTGTTAATTTTCCTACCTGCCGCACTCTGACGGACCTTTCAACACTTTCTCTTCACATCTTTCATTCTAGCCAAAAACATTGTTGTTCACTCTTGGTGCCCCATTGTGATGAGCGAACATCTCCTTCTACATCATTCTCGGTCTTCTCAAGTAGCAGGATGGCCTGAATGATTGGCAGGTAATCACCCTGTGAAATTTTCAGAACAGAGAAAATTGGGATTTACATATAGATAAGCAGCAGCAGCTTCGGCCACTTTATCCGCTCTTGAAGTAACGCGAAGTAACATTACAACCATGCGTTGTAATGCAAATGTCGATTATCTTATGATAAAATAATATTTTAACGAACTCCTTGATTGGTAACATTGTTTTGTTCGCCCTGAAAAGGACGGGTTTTTATTTAATTGTCGCGGGGCAACATGGTACACATTCGAAATGTGCTTCTCGGTCTTCTCAAGTAGCAAGATGGCCTGAATTTTCTCCGGGCTCTTGAAGTAACACCATGTTGAAGTAACGCCATGTAGTGAAAATGTCGATTTGCATATTGTTTTGGTCCCCTGAAAAGAACGGGTTGTATTAATTGTTGGGGAACATGGTACGCGATCAAATTTGCTTCTCGGTCTTCTCAAGTTGCAGGATGGCCTGAATAATTGGTAGGAAACCACCCTAAGAAATTGTCAGAACAGAGAAAATCAGGATTTACATATAGATAGACGCGGCTCGGCCATTTTATCCGGGCTCTTCAAGTTACGCCATGTTGAGACGGTGCGTTGTAATGCTATTTTCATTACTCGATTAGCTCATAAGATATTAATAAAACAAACTCTTTAATATGGCAAATTGTTTTGTTCGCCCTGAAAAGGGCAGGTTTCATCAATTGTCGGGGAATTGCGATCGAAATTTGTATGTATGGCCTGAATATTTGACAGGAATCCACTGTATGTACTGCCATCGTCAGCTACTTTTTAAGTCACGACCACTTGGTTTGGGGGGATGGATGTGGGTCGAGACGTCATTCGTGTCATGTCTCGCCTCATGTCCAATCATTATTCTTTGAACGTTCATTTATACCGGTTTGGGCTGAGGGACAGCAATCTCTGTGAGTGTGGACAAAGCTATCAGGACGCAGATCACGTCATTTGGTCTTGTGCTGAACATCGTGGAGTCAGATCGGGGCTCTATGATTCCCTTTGGGATCGAGGTAGACAACCCAATGTGCCAATTCGAGATATTTTGTCTGTACGTGTTTGGGAGTACATGAAACTCATTTATGTGTTTTTGACTAACATTAGCTTTAGATTGTAGTTAGTTTAACCTGTATGTTTAGTTTAAGTTTTTTTTCTGTGTATGTGTTTTTTTTTCTTTTTCAAAAAATGTTCAAGTCAAAAGAAAACCATAAGTTGTATAGCAATGTGTTTCAATAATTTAGAATTTAAATTTAATGTGTTATGTGAACTTTAAATTTCCACCCTCTTTCCCATCCGTAATTTGTAATTCCTATTGACCTCGAGACGGCCGCGAGTAATCGGTTTTATCCCCCTAACTTTAGTTTTAAGATAAATGATGTTTAAAAAACATGAAAATTTGGCTCTGATAAGTTGATTCGATTGAGCCTGTACAAATAAATGATTAATTAAAAAAAGTCACGACAGGCTGGGCACTGCTGGCTACCGACCGCCAGCTGCTGCTTCCACGACCAGGTGGGCATTACTTCTACTGGGCTTACTTCTAATGCTGGGCATTCCTGGGTACCGAGCGATGCTGCTGGGTGCTGCCCAGCACCGGGAGATCCGCGCAGCTCCATTGCTGCCGAACGAATGAGGCATTTGTTCGGAAATGTGTCTTTTATGATGGCATCGGGTACCATTGCATGAACAAAAGGGGGTATCAACTAAAGCAATGTGAATCAAATTCATTAAAAGGGGAGGGGAATAAGATGTTTCGCCAAACACTAGCGTGAAACAGAATCTACCTCTCGAGAACAAAGAATAAGAAGAAGAAGACGATGGGAGACGTCTCTTGCTTAGATTTGAAAACTGTGCTAGGAAATTTGGTTAATTTACTCTGCGAATCGAAATTATAATACATCACCTTACATTTACGTTATTTTTAATAAGTTAATGTTAAAAATCAATTAACTTGATTACTAAAACTGATACGTAGATTTATTTCCAATCGATTGGTGCAAACGATATGAAAATCGTTTATGCAATGACTTAGTTATTATCGCTCAAAATATCCACAACGACCCGTAACGCGGTCGATTTCAGAAATTTTAGAACGGCGCCCCAGTATAGAAATGAAAGACGTAGTCCTACGTCAAAAATCGTCGCTGAACAAGGGTAACAATTCTCGAGTACTTTTTCAAACAGACGTGTCTGATTTTGTAAACAAATACAAGAAGTAAGATTTTAACTTTAAATTCTTGACACCTTTAGCACTTTCATGCAAACAAGAGCCACCAACACAAGGAATAACATTTCCCCAACATGATTGGTAATGCTACATTCCGTACACTCAGTATTTTATGAAACTTACGTTTGAATGTTACTTCCACTCATTGTTTACGAAATCAGATACGCCTGTTTGAAAAGGTCTTCGAGAATTGTTGCCTACACCTCCCGCTTGAAGCTAGTTATAAATGTTGTGTGACCGAAAGGCGAAAAGTAAAAAGCACGAACATCCCGTTGTCTTTTTTTATTTTGCTTGGAACAAACGAAAAGTCTCTTCACAGCTAATTTGTTAACCTTTAAAGCCGGATCCAAAGTAAATTTGGACGCAAGTGATCATAACTCAAGAATTAAACAACATACACGGTTGATCAAAACGTCAAACAAAAGGGTATTTATTAAGCATTCAAACGATATACAACAAAACTTTCAAACGGTATATAACAAGCAATTACATTTTCCCGTTTCGAACGAACTGTCGCACTTTACGCCATTTCGATCTGCAAAGTAGCTGGTGACACTGAACCGGCGAACTTAAGGCTTGCTTCATTTAGAATTGGAACAAACTTTTGCTCATATTGTGGTGCTCCTGGTGGATGGATTTGGAAGTTCTTGGCACCCACGTGTCGGGAATTGTCAGCTTTACGTATTTTTGACATTCCGCAAATCGACTGTACTTTGTAAACAATCAACATGGAAGCCGAAAGAAGGGAAAAAATTGTGCACAGTTATTTGGAAAATCCATTCTGGTCTGCATCTAGCCTAGCTATACAGCTGAAATTGCCCAGAAATACCGTATGGCGCGTTATCAAACGGTATAAGGAAACATTGACGACGATTTGTAAGCCTCAAGCCAATCGTCGGAGTGGAACTGTCGACCGGAAACTGTGTGGTAAGATTTTGAAGACGATTAAGAGGAATCCCAATCTGTTGGACCGTGATTTGGCCAGCAAATTCGGTGCTGCCCATAGTACCGTGAGGAGAACTGGACTCCGGGAAGGAATCAAGTCGTATCAAGCTAGCAAACAGCCAAATCGGACCATAAAACAGAATAGTGTGGCCAAAATCCGTGCTCGGAAGCTATACGACCAGGTGCTGACCAAGTTCGACGGGTGTCTTCTGATGGACGATGAAACCTATGTCAAGGCTGACTTCGGGCAAATCCCAGGTCAAAATTTTTACTTGGCAACGGCTCGGGGGGATGTTCCAGCCAAATTTAAATTTGTTTTAAACGACAAATTTGCACGAAAATTCATGATTTGGCAGGGCATTTGCAGCTGTGGTAAAAAAAACGAAAGTTTTCGTTACAAATAAGACAATGACGTCAGAACTATACCAAAAAGAGTGTCTCCAAAAACGAATTTTTCCGTTCATTCGATCCCACGACCATCCCGTAATGGTTTGGCCAGATTTGGCAAGCTGTCATTACAGCAAAGTCGTTCAAGAATGGTATGCAGAGAAAGGGGTCTAGGTTGTTCCGAAAAACCTTAACCCACCCAACTGCCCCCAGTTCCGCCCTATTGAGAAATACTGGGCAATCATGAAGAGGAGACTCAAGGCAAAGGGAAAGGTTGTCAAAGACATCAATCAGATGAAGACCTGGTGGAATAAGATAGCTAAAACGATGGACGAAGAAGGTGTGCGCCGGCAAATGAGCCGTGTTACAGGAAAAATTCGAGAATTCCTTCGAAACCGTGGCGAATAATTTTATCCGTATTTTTTTCTTAAAAGTATGAAGAAAACGCTATATTTGTATAAAAAAAGATCTTGAATTCAATAATAAATAACTGAAATACAGGCAATTGTTTTTGTTCCAATTCTATCTGAAGCAAGCTTTATTCCACTTAAAACACATTTGTTGTGCATTTGTTACTTCTTTATCGCATCCTTGAAATTTTCGCTTGATAATTGCCCAATATTTTTCGATTGGACTAAACTCAGGGCAATTTGGAGGATGTATTACCTTGGAAACCACTCTAATACCATAGACTAACTCTAAGACCAGTAGGTCCCATACAAAAAGGATTTTTTTGGCTCAGTCAGTACTAGAACATCGGTCCCAAGCTCGGTCTCAAGCATAATATTGCGCCCCTAATAATGAACTCACATGAACACACTCTCAAATATTCTGTCAAAATAACACAACAAATCAAAACAAAGGCGTAGATATGTATAACAAGGTGCTGGCTTCAAGGTGTAATTTGGACCAAGGGGTTCTACAACAGTGAACCAATTTCAAATCGCTAGTTGCATATTGATTGTTGCTAATACCTTCTTAGAGTAGTGGCAGCTAGCTAGATCCAGCCATAACATAACGTTGGTCATCTGTTGCCGAATGAAGGGTAAAATCCGATTTGTCAGACATTTTTAAATGTAAACCTTCGACGTCATTGTGTGAGATGTGATGAAAACCTTGGTTTTAAGGTGACAACTGCAGATTCCTTGCCAAATCATTAGTTTCTGAGCAAACTTATCAGCAATAACAAATTTATACCTGGAAGGGACATCCCCTCGACCAGTTGCCAGGTAAAATTTTCGTCCGAGGATTGGTTTATAATCCATTTTGACATATGTTTCGTCATCCATTAAAATACAGCCATCAAATTTTGTCAAAACTCGTTCGTATAGTAATCGTGCTCGCTATTTGGCTACAAAATTTTGTTTTAGGGAGCGATTCGGATGTTTACTAACACAAAAGGACTTTTATCCTTCTCTTGAAAGGATGTTGCGCACGGTGGAAAAGTTGGAATCGTATTTCTTTGCCATCCACGTACCTCAACACCTTTTTCCTCAGCTCTTTGTCCCTAGTGCCACTTTTATGATAGATGCGCTGTGCTCTATCCACGCTCAGAGTATCTTTGTAACGTTTGATTACGAGACACACTGTTGACTTTGGAGAATTTTAATACTTTTGCTATTTTTGAGGCAGACCATGAAGGATTCTCCAGATGTTTGTGCAGAATTAATATTCTTTTCTCAAGTTCCATGCGTAGTTTGGAGATGCGTCGATTAATCGAGAAAACCTTTTCACCAATTTCTTCATCAATGAAACATCAACAAATGCCTGTCAAACGTTTTTTTGTTCCAACGTGGTGGTGTATTAAACCGTGCGTCCAGATTTACTTTGAATCGAGCTTTATTTATCCAACAGGGAACAAATCCGCCCATTTTAGATTTTAAATCATGATATTTCATTATGTTTTCAAAGTAGGATATTGAAACTTTGTGACATCTCGTATCTCGGCAAAACTTATCATCTAGGAGGGAAATAACGTGAGCAAAGCCATGGTGGTGGAGGGCGCAAGGAGAGGTTTCTGATTTTTTTATTACGTAAAAGGACGACAGAGAACATTTTTACCCACAAAACTAAAATGCCCATTACTATGGAAATATCCTACCGATTAGAAATTTATTAGCAATTTCGGAATCAGGAACTTTCAACAAAAATTTTCTCATACCTGTCTCATACAAGCGATGGACTTCAATCGTCTCCGAAAAAAAAATACCGAATTTCCGGAACCGTGTCATAAATCGTGTACTTATAAATTAATTCAATAGAAAATAAACAATAATGATGCTAAAAGTCGTGCAAAACGTCAAAAAACTTCAGCAATCGATGTTCAGTTGTCAAATATAAGAAGATTTATTGCACGAATTGTACTAATGAGTAATGCAGTATTCTCCCGAATAGCGCAGTTTTGATTGACGTGATTTCCTTTGACGTCGTTCTCGACGATGAACTGTGTCAATGAGAGTCCTGTGCACATGGGTTTGGCTTTTTTTTGTTGTAACATGTAACATCTCGCATCATGCAATTACAAAATGTTGAATATTATATTCAATTTATGCTTTGTTCAGAATGCAGAATTATAACATGATATACGGATGGAATATCTCTTTTTTTCTGCCAAATCTAGTATTCCCTTTATGTGTATAAAGCAGAAAATTGAATGTTTTTTTTTATCTGTGTAACTTTTTTCAAATAACGTCCGAAAATCGGAAAAAAAATTTAGGTTTTTATTATCTTAATGATGATGGCTTTTTAACCATTTCAATTCCTGCAGCTTCGACAGTCCGTCATTTTTTTTCACACAGTAGGCACCCAATTTTATTCATATGGTTTACATTGAACTCCGAATCCCACAATTTCTTCCATATCGACATTTAACTCCGGGATACAGCATCACCATCGAAAAGCTACCCAAATTCGATCGATTCCGTTCTGGGAGAAGAAACGTGATCCACCATTTGTTATAATTAACACTAGTCAAGCGTCAAGCGAAAAATCTGCTTCGCTA
This sequence comes from Aedes japonicus, assembly GCA_034211315.2. Taxonomy (NCBI): domain Eukaryota; kingdom Metazoa; phylum Arthropoda; class Insecta; order Diptera; family Culicidae; genus Aedes; species Aedes japonicus. The sequence continues at coordinate 23,458 of JASCZW010005181.1, forward strand.
CAATAATCCTTGTGAACACGAGCTGAACCATTTCACACTTTGTTAGCAAAATGATGAAGTGCCAGCTGGGGGCCATCCGTGCCACCTCGTTGATCCTTTCTGTAGCTGTCAGTGGTGGCACAAAAGAGAGAGAAAATGCGTGCGAACTGCTCCTCCGATGTACTGAATATACCTACATACATACATTCATTTTCCTACTGTAGTGCCTTATTAACTCTTCAGGGCTCTGCCAAGGCTTCCGCTTGCTGTTGTGTTTAATATGATAAAGGTTTGGTGACCGGAAATTCTACAACGGCTGGCCCAACAGCACTCAGTTGGCCATAGAAAAGGTGAAAAGGCTGCAGCCCACAGTTTCCCATCAATCATCTCCTGGCGGATCATTCGTTCCACTTTGTGCCCGCTCTCTGGTTCGTTCAAACTCTCGTCATAATAATGCGGAAAACAAAGGTGAATGTGGGAAAAAGCAAGCAGGAAAAAAAGTCAGCTCCACACGGAATCATTACGCTTCCGCCCATAAATCAACGAACGGACATACGCTAATGAATATGAGGAACAGATGCCTTGGGCGGAATGTAGCAGCAACCGCAGCTGTTAAAAATGTGAAGGCTTTCCGTGGTAGAATACCTTTTTCATAGCCGAACTGCGCATGGAGCAATCTTCATTAAAATTCGAAACAGGTGGAACGTGAATTCAGATGGAGACGCATCGTGCTTCACAATCTAATGGGGATTTTTTGATCCGGAAATTTGCATCAATTCATCTCAAATGTATTCTACATACGTCATACTTTGCTCATCTGAATACCTTATTTGCGAAGAATACGTGTTTAAACTAGGAGAACTTCAAGTTTTTTTTTTTATTGGTATCTCTAGTTTAATAATTAAGCGATTCTACAGAAAAAAATTTACGATATCTCATAATTTCATAATAATTGAAACTTTTGTTTCTCATCCAAAAATATCAGACCAGGATTATTTAATTTGTCAAGGGTGAAAATTTTTGCCTTAGGGTGGTCCAAAAAATTGGGAATTTTCTAATGCAGTTTCTCAAAAGCGCATAACTTACGATTCACTGCCGATTTAAACAAACATATGATGAGAAGTAACTAAAAATTCATATAGGGTATGTATCCCTTGACTCAGCCTATTATGCAACCAGCGATCATATTTTTCATTATAACTCATAAAGTTTTTAAGCTGTAGGCGAGATTCAACTAGTTATACACTTGCTAAGATAAGTTTGATAAGACATTTGGTAACATGTATCACTAAAAGTTCACAACTATTTTTATAATGTAATAAACTTTCGAGGGATGTGGATTTAATATCGGTCCATAGGCGCTAAATTGGGTCTATTCGTGGATGCAACTTCGTTCCATTCAATGGATTTATTACTAAATGCAGTCTTTGTACGGTTTTTTTTTCTAATTTTATGAATTAAGGCATTGTAAGCTGTTCTGGATTTACTTAATACAACATTTCACAACACAAACTAAAGTAAAACTGCCTCGAAACACTTAAGTGATGTTCATATATGATTTATCAGCCATTCAATAATGAAAACATAATAACTCACTATGCCACTTGAATATAAACAATAAATTCATGCATTTCCACTTGAAATTTTACCAATAACAACCTTTTACTACGTAATTGATACAACAGGCCATAGTTGGGAACATACAAATAAATATGTACCCAACATTGGGTCTACGATTTTCTTCTAAAATCATTGTTATTTTAGCTATGTGAACAATTAGTTTGTAAAGTGTACCTATGTTCTGCACATCCAGAATGCACTACTTGCTTTATCGGTTCAATTAAGCCAAATTTAGATCACTTGAAATCGTGTAGATCATCTGTTCAGCTTAACCAGTGAAATCAAGATGACACAAAAGTTCAAGAAGCCGAAAATTACGCGGAAGTGAACAACTATAAGATGATTAATATTGTCTCAATTGCTTCGGATTACATCTATCATGCTAATAGCAATACGATTTTGTTGATTATCGCTACATTAATGACACATTTGGTACATAGGTCGAATGAAGGAGCTAGGCTAACATTACATCCCGTTACCCTATAAATTAATATACATAAAAGTACACCTAAATGGCGATATTCATAATAAACAGATGGGGGCAACCCGTGCGTGATGGTTACAATCCAAGGTCACGAGTTTGAATCTTACCCCCACACAAGGTAAGAACATACCCAAAAGGTATTTGCGAGAATACAATGGGAGTTAACCAGCCCAGGGCTAAAAATCTCAACAATAAAGAAATTTAAAATAAATGTGAAGATATGGATTTTACTTGTCGGAATCAAATAACTAACTCGTTTTTATATTTTTTTTATTAAAAGCTTAGACCTTTTGAAAAGCATTTAAATGACTTAACAGTGTAATTTGTTATAGTTTTTTAACTACCTTTTTTTTTTTTCAAAAACGTATGTTTTTTGTTTTTACCATGCAGCTACATCAAACTAAAGTGATTTTATACGTTTCTCAGATTTGGAATTTAGAGGCAACCCACCCTTCTTGTCTTCACTTTTTTTTTAAATTTATATGGAGAATGTGTTCTGAACAATTCCTTCCCCCTGTGCCCTTTCTAAATAGAACTGGATTGTCTCCGAAGATCAACTCCGAAGTGATCACTTTCCAACAATAATCGGCATAATTCATGCTCAAAAAGAATTCCGAATAGCTAGATAGAAAATTCGTGAAGCCGATCGGTATATCTTTGAAATTAATCCAATCTATGTGCCAGAGTGAATTTCAGAGAGCTAGCTTCATTACCAGTAAAATCATTGAAGCAAACAAATTAAAATCATGCTAAGAATACGCATCGTCAATAAATAAAGATACGCCAATAAGATATCTAGAAACGAATTCAGGCAATATCTGCCAAATATTTTTTAAACAAAACCTGGGCCATTCAAACAGTCAATGGAATCATTGCAAATCCGATTGCTAATCACCCAGCAAATCACTTCCAACAAGAATTTTCAAATGATTCGTTTTTTTTTTCTTTCTTTTGGCATTTCAAGCTTATTCCTTTAACAAATTGCCTATTGCTTGCTCTAAACTAAGTGTTCTTACAGCATTTTCACAGTTATTAATTGAGAGCTTTTGATGCCAGGTACCATTTTTGCATTAGTATGGTTGTGTAGCTAGATTGTGTGCACAGAAAAAACAGTTAATTTTAACAAGCACATAAAATTTCTCCTCAACGAAACTGATTACTTACAACCTTTCATGCGCCTTACAACAATTTTTTCAATCTTTCATGCATCAGGCTAGATTCGAACCCAGCCACCTCCAGCATGGTGTTACTTTTAGCTGCGTCTTTATTGGCTGAGCTACGAGAGAACTCGTACACGCACCAGTTTTAACAAAAAAAAAAAAGGAGAAAAAATAACGTCCTTAAATTCGAACATCAGCGCAATCCAAGCATGGACATAATTTTCTTCATCAGTGAACTACTATACCAAGTAGACAAACTTACTGGAACATCACATGGACCCGATGAAATTCGTAGCTCAATGATTATACATCTGCCGTTTTACATTAAACGAAAAATATTTGAAGCCTTTAATGCAATATGGAAAAGTGATACATTTCCTGGAATATGGAGACAATCTACATAAATTACTATCCCAAAACTCGGACAGTATCAGACCGATTTGTTCGTTTAAGGACTGTATCTAAAATAAATAAAATACATATCTTTCATTCACAACATCTGAAAATGATGTTATATTCAAACAAATAGATGATTCTTCATTGTCCGGGATTGAACTTGAACATTGTGAAGACCAGATGAAATTAACATTATTCTTTCACAAATTTGATAATTTTGGATAAAACATAGTTCCGGACAAGTGTATCTTCATATTTTTTGGACGCCTGCATATTCTCAGCTGCTTTACCAGTCTCTTTGAAGACCCTCTTCACAACCACCAGATAGCGTTCATTGGGCCGAAACTAAGGGCATTTTGGCGGATTAATTGAGCGAAATCTATACCATTTTTCGTCAGCCAATTGAAGGTTTTTTGGTGTAATGCGCTGACGCTAAGCCCGGCCGAACCAGTGAAAGGCTGCTATGCTTCTGATGTAAAGGCAGCAATCTCTTCTGCAGACATTTAGACAGAAACTTGAATCGACCTGTCTACATCGCTTACATCCACTTCTATGACAGCAGGGTAATTTTGTAGACCTGAAAGTGGGGTTGAATCTTCTTTGAAATGGATCTCGTTTTTCATCAAAATACATGCTTCCGGTTTTAGCAAAACTCGTGAATATAATGTCCGGTACCTAGATGCTGCAGGTTGCTTCCATTCTGCACTATGTTCGGCGATTTCTGCTTCTTGTAGGTATTCAGGTTGTTCCATTTCTTGATACGTTGAATCATTCCAACGCTGCTTCCCGCTTTATTGGCATAATCACGTATTGACATTGATTTGTTCTTTAGAATAAGAGCTACCACTTTCTGATCCAGTTAAGCATTGGAAGATCTGGGTTTGCTGCCTCTTCCTGGTAGTTTAACCTCAAACTTGGTTATGATGAAGTTCACACTCGCGTGATGAATTCCAAAGCGCTTCACCAATTGTCGCATAGTTACACCCTTTTCACGCAGTGATGCGCCCAAAAGCTTAATTTTCACGTGTTTTCAATGCGCGACGTTTTAGAAAACGAAGAATTTAAACAGTGACAACAAGTAACCAAACGAAAGATGACAGTCAAATGCACAGCATGCTATGATGAACACATTGAAACCATCACAAATACACGCGTATAACGCAAATCATGAGTTGTATTCTAAAACTATTCCAACAGAAGGCTCATGAATTATTTGGATGCAAGGCACAACTCAGCGACATCATTGCGACAGGATTCATAACAAAAAACTACAAGGTACAGCCCAATGGAGTTGTACGCAAAGGTGACGTAGGACTACAAAGCAATGTGCAATCTAGATCGCTTGATTGTTCAAACGTTTCGTTCCAAATCTAATTTCCATACACTTAACATTTCGTACTACAACCTTAATTATTTGATATAGGCTGTCTTGATATCTACATTCATACATCTTGCTTTCATTGGAAATAATATGAATGACATATGATATCAAGATATTCTATATCTCTATATTATAAGTCATTTAGGACACTTTTATCAAGAGGATGGTTTTAAACAGCTCCAACTGCATACGGTTTCTACTATGCCTATGTGTATATAACACTGTCAAATGTGCCAATGTCGAAGACATTTCAGCTTCGGCACACGACAGATATGTTTCGCAAACGATCATCCCGAAACACAGCCCCAACACTCTCAAAGACATGTCAACTTTCTTTCCCAGCTGTTTGAATTTTAGATGCGATAGTAAAATGTAGATTAGACTATTTAATCTATTAAAGAGATCATTAATAAATAATATGTTAATGTGTATGTTATATACTTTTGTATTTTTTAGAATTGTTTAAAGTCAAAGAGATACAAGCAATTTCAGAATAAGTAGTAGTAGTGTAGGAACGGTTCAAACATAGACATAACTCATTGAACAACTCTCACTGCTAAACACCGTTGATAAAACACTATCGACATAAGTGAAACACACTGTGATGGGCCATCACTGATGGCTATAATGGCGGTAATGTATTCATGTAAAACAATTTTTTACTATTCTTTCTGACATTTGGATACCGTCATGAAAATTGTTGGAAAGCCTGCTATTTGCTTGACGAAAATAATTTTAGATTTCCTACCTCGAGTTGGAGGACCTTCTCCAGCGTCCCAATCAGTAGGCGACGCATCTTCGGCCGCTTTCCTTTTTGCCCGATATCAGCGAGTTACCTCGATAGCGGTTCTTGGCTGCTTGGGCGGACGCTCGTTTGCGACATTTCACTTAGACTCTCTCAAAATTGACGTGAGACGATTCTTGTCTCGTTGTTGTCACGGGCGACATTTCCCGCCATCTCGTAGGCTTCAGCAGCTATGTTTCTCGCAACGACTTTGACGCAAGAGCAAACTGCAGCAACGCCTCTCTGAGCAACAACTGCTCACCAGTGCACCCTCCAAGGTGCTTGCTTCCGCCAGCTACGTTCCAACCACCTCTGCACAGCTCTACGACTACCGTAAGACTGAATCAAAATTTTCTGCTGATACAAATTGCATCAAAGTGGACGACCTTCAGTTATTGCACCACCATAATTGGTTTGAATTAGTGCACGCTAGACGGGTGATTTGATGAAATATGCCTTGCTTGCCACCACCAACAGCTAATCTAGTATACACAAATAGGAACTACAACGAACTCAACGACATGGTCGGTCTGATGTGTTGTAATTCGGCTTGAAATATCCATTTTAGAATTTCGTTCGTTGGTTGGTTCAGCGTTGTCATTTACTCTGAGACGCCATGTTCAGCCGGGACGCGGTAATTTGAATTTCAAACAGCACAAGAGAAAAATTCAACCAAATAAACTCTTTATATGGTAAATTGATTTGGGCGTCCTAAAAAGGACGAATTTAGTAATGTCGGAGGAGATATATGGTAGGCGATTGAACTTGGGCTTTCTTTCTTGGTTCAGCTTCTCGTCATTGCGGGTGGCCATTTGCAGGTGACGTGGGATGATTGTCACGGGCTGCATTTTCCAGCCAACTCGTAGGCTTCAGCAACCATGTTTTCGCAGCGAGGTTTACGGAAACATCGGCACCAACTCCAAATTAAAAACAAAGACGTAGCCCTACGTCAAAACATGCTCAAATATTTTTTTCTGGATCTACAAAAAGCACACGATCGAACATGGTGCAGAATAATCTTGAAAAAGCTTGCAAAATCAGGGATATCTGTTCAAATGGCTAATTTCTTCCCGTGCATTTTTAGAGCTCCGAGAACTTCAAATCCGATACGATGATCAACTTTCGGATTCCGAAGTTCAAGAAAACGGCGTTCATAAAGACTCAGCTGTGGTCGTCAATTTTTTTCTTATTAGCTGTCGATGGCGTCAAAAACTACATTTCAAAGGATATATTTATAAAAATGTACGCTGATGATATTACAATCACAATGGTTGATATGATATGATAATATTACAAAATCAGCAAACTGGACCATAAAAGTACAAAAAATACACAATGGCTAACAATAATGGAACTCTGATACGAGCTTCAAATTTAAGCGTCTAAATCAGCGATAATGTACCTTGAAAAACGCAGAAACCTAGAAATGCAAAAATTCCTTCGCTTAACAACGAAAAAATCAAGCCAGTAAGACACCAAAAGTTCTTGGAAATATTGTTAAATCAGAATCTCCACTATTACCACCATCTAAAAATCATACAAGAAAAAATATTATGAAATACTGAAGCAAAACTGAATTCCGAACTGATATAAAATGCCTGTTGCTCATACTCAACATGATAATTGCACCAAAATTCTACTACGGAGCAGATGCATGCATGGATGCAGGTTAACTAGCAGTTGCAAAATTAAGCGCAGTATATCACCAAGGCATTCAGTATGATGCAGGTGCTTTCCATTCTAGTCCCATAGAAACAATTCTATCAGAAAGCGATCAACTCCCATTAGCACTAATAGCTGCTTAAACAGCCACGAGGCATTCTGAGCACTAAATCTAGGAACATATTCGATGAATTACAGATACCATACACACCAATGACAGAAGAAAACATACCAGCAACATAATCTTGAATCCTAGAGGGTTTGAGCTGTTTAGAGGAATACCTATAAATAGAAATTAGAAGAAAAAATAGTATCTTCCATTTAATTCCAACTACCTTTGCTTATGTTCGACAGATACGCGTATTTCGTCTACAATGTGCAAACTTCTTCAGTGTCTCGTACTAATAACTCGACTTGTTCGTCGAGTTATTAGTACGAGACACTGAAGAAGTCTGCACATTGTAGACGAAATACGCGTATCTGTCGAAGATAAGCATAGGTAGTTGGTATTAAATGGAAGATACTAATTTTTCTTCTAATTTCTAACATAATCTTGCTAGGAAGAAATTATCGAATTAACATGGAAATTACAGATCAACTCACTCAAACAGCAAAAGAACGCTCATTTCAATTAACAAAGAAACACGGAATACTCACACTATACACTATACTATACACGGATGGCTCAAAAATGGTGAAAGTAGATGGTATCAACATTTCCAAACAATTCGCATACTTCAATTTTTCTACCAACACAACTCTCAATATATAGCGCCGAAGCATATGGTATTCGGAAAGGACTGGATAATTATCATAAAAATTTGACGGTCAGCGATTCCAAAAGTGTGCTTGACCCTTATGCTTGCCAGATCTGTGGCAACCTTCGACGCCTAACGTGGAAGACTTCAACGAATCAATAGTCTTAAGAATCTGTGGCAACCTCCGACGTTAAACATGAAAGACTCCGACATACTGATGAACATGAGGAAAACAAATGAAAGTTTCAAAAATTACTAGGCCTAAAATTTGAATTTTAATTAATTGTAAGCGGCTCGAATGACCAAGTAGCTAAGTGCCCGTTAAAGGGTGTACCGTTCAAAATCCACATACACTCAAATTGCTCTAAATTTTGATCCGTTAGGTTTAAATATTGCGTAGACATAGTTTTATGTGTATTGTTTACACTCTGTGAGATGTTTTTATTTGGTACGGAAATGTTTTCAGAACGGGGAAGAAAGAACGTGCGTGCGCGAAAAAGTTTCCCACGAGTACGTTGAGAATAAGGATCTGTCGCATCGTGCCAGCGGAAAACAATTGAGAATCGCGAATTCCATGGTGTCCGGTATCATAAATCGGTTTGAAGAACGTCTGACGTTGATCAGAAGAGAATAACCTGAAAAAACCGTCAGGTCAACGCGAACGATTAGACGTTTAAAGTTCAGAAGTACCCAAACCGTGACCAGACACAGAATACGGTCGGAAAAAGCCGTGCCCGGAAGTTGTATGACCAGAAGTAAACAATACCACACTGCTGCATAATAGATGACGAGACATATGTGAAGGAGGACTTCAACCAGATTCCAGGAAACCTGTATGTGACTGTGAGAATAAGTGTGATGTTCCCGAGAACCTCCGGGTACAGAAGATGTCAAGCTCGCCAAGAAGTTCTTAATTTGGGAAGCGATTTGTACTTGCGGAAAGCGGAGTACACCTTTTGTCACCCCAAGCAACATGAATGGACAGGCGTATTTGTAAAAGCGTCTCCAAAGTCGGCTTCTCCCTCTTCTGAAGGCTCACTACGGTTCAACGATCTTCTTGCCGGATTTGGCATCATGCCACTCTTGGACGTGCTAGAGTGGTATCAGACGAATGATGACGATTTCGTGCCGAAAGATTTGAGCCCCTCAAACACTTCGTAACTGCGCCCAATAGAAAAATACTGGGCCATTATGACGGAGCACCTTCTAAACGACGTAAAATGATGAAGAATGTAGAGGAAATGAAGAGGTATGGGTTTTTAAAGACGGGATGGAAAATCTGCACACAGAAGAACTCAGGTTGTGGGAATGAGGGCGCCATCTCCTCCACCCACTAGAAACCCTCCGTGCCCAGCCCTCTCCGGAATCACCTTTCGGGATAACTTCAGGGAAGGGGCTAGTGTGCTTTATGCACCCACTGTGTCTAACTACATAGGTCTTTAGTGGCTTACGGCATCCTGCCGGATTCCGTGACGTATAGCGCTTCCTTTATTATAGTTCGTTTAGCCGTTAAGGGGAGCTTAACGTTTCTAGGGTGCACTGCAGGGAGGTGAACTGCTTTCATATCCCAAGGCGTGCGCGTGTGGGCGTTTGTACATATGTGTGTATATGTGCCTTCGCTTCTGGTAACAATTTTCACATATTTCATACAATTTTTAAATATTATCAAAGCTAACGCAAAATCAAAAGTCCCTTTTTTTAATTATGGGATTTGAAAATAAGAGATTAGCTGAGGCCAATCAATCTTACCCTTTTTTGAAGTACCTGAATTGATTGTCGGTACAGATAAAGTAATTGTTTTGTCATTTCTCCTTGGTAAACTTGAGTGATTATACATCTAAATTAAAGATAGAGCATCACTGTGTGTAAACCATCGAAATTATTATATGTTTAACATTCAAAAAAATATATATTATATTGTGTTATATTATAACATGGCATTATTTCGACCATATCATTGAATATTATTTATATTCATATTAAATTTTCAGGATAGAAATTATGAATTTTACACGACACGTAATTCATGTTTGTAAAAAGTCGGAGAACCAAAAGAAATATTTCGTGTAAAATTATGTCTCCTGAAACTGACACATACACAATTCGACGAGAGATGTGTTTGATTGAATTTATTTCTAAACTCTTTCAACTCATTCTTATGTGCTACAGGACGCAGAAATTTCTTATTTACATTCTTATGTGCTACAGGGGACAGAAATTTACATGATATTTTGATAGTGTGTGGAAACATACATGTTTTACAAACATGATTATATGTTCAGGTTGATTCAAGGTGCTGTGCACCTGGCACTTGGTGTTCTGTTGCTTATTGGCGCGGTCTCATGGTTTTGGCGGATTGTGCTAGTTACATACATTCAGCGTATTGTTAACTTAAACGTACCCTGCTGCTAACCTTTTCCCAACTATCCAACATCCAAATGGTTTAATTACTGGTTTCTCGTGGAAGTGCAGAGGATTACTCGGCTTCCTTCAAAGCGAGTTCCTTCCCATTACCTACTTGACCAGCTTTCGGGCACTTCTTTGCGTCTTAATGGGTCACCAGTTTTTACATATTGAGGATGTTTGTCAGTCCCAAACATCATCTGTTGGTTCGTTGATTAAATACAGCTGATCTGAAAATAACGGAATAACATCCGTAGGTGGTCAATTATGGTCATGCTCAAATATTGGTATCATAACAATTTTATGTAATCTACAGTTCCAAAATTGTAAACACATCAGGCCCACCCATAGTGTAACCAAAAAGCAATTAAACTAAGAAAACTTCAGTGCTTCTCAATTTGAGTTTTCCTTCCAGCCACAAGTTTAGCACACAGTTTGAACAGATCTTAATTTCTTTGTCTTTTGACCACCAAGGAAGGACGAATACATACATACCCACCCATGAAACGAGTAGCACCAGACTGGAAAGTAAACATTTACATTGCTGGTAGGCACTGTTATCTGTGACTGTGTCAAAAGTTCTTGATTTCTCTATGAAGCCGCAAATAGATCAAATGCTCCTACTGGTATCATGCCGAAATTACCCTTGAACTGCTTGCTAATGGCTGCTCTTCAACCCTTTCATTGAGTGTTTTGCTGTAGAATGAAGATAGACAGTGCCGAAAAAAAAACACTTCACAGATAAAAGGAAAAAGTAGTCTCCGTACTGTTAGGAGGATGTGGTTCAGGCGAAAGGAAAACAAATGGCTCTCTTCTGGAACGAAGTTCATTGTGAGGATGAACGTTTCCATGCTGTTGTTATGCGTATGCATTTTAGAAGCTAGTGTAGCGTCATGATGGTGACTAGTTTTTCTTGTTCTTTGAAAGAATCAATAATTTTTAGCCAGAAGGCTTAGCACTCAGCAGATAGAGGGTGGGTGATGTTTCGACCACACGCACCTTTCATGCAAAAGAAAATGCTCTAAACCTATTCCTACCATCACAATGAACAACGCGGGAAACGTGCATAGAGTTTCCAAAGTAAAATTATCAACTTTTGCCGGATTACACTTTTTACTGATGTTCGCTGTATCAGAAAATGTTGCTTGACGGTAGCCATTTAAAAATAGTTCAAAGGTTATCCTCTGCCATAACGCACTTACACACTAACACTGTTTTTATACGTGCAATCTTTCAACGCTTCTGAGTAAAGGATGAAAGATCATCATGCTTGGGATTGTGTGTTTATTCAAAACAAGAGATGCGTCCATACCAACCTGAGTGGAACTGCGGATAAAGGCATCTTTCAATGGTGCCCTTTTCAATGTTTCGCCTACAGTCAAAAGCAATCTGTCCCACATTCGAGCCAGCGAAGGAAGTCATGTCAAAATAAACGACGAAACATAGTTACAGCTATCTGGTATTATCTGCCATGAACCTACGACAGCTTCGAACGTCTGCTGTGGGATTGGATTTGTTTCGCATTTATAAAGATAGTGATAGTGATGAAGGATCGTTCAGCTGAAAGGCTTTCGGGGTCCTAGAGAAACAGTCAGGGTGATAGCAAAAGTGAGCTTTACGATACACCATTACACCATAGATGGGTGAAAAGTACAATGTTTTAATCTCATTGTAGGAACATTTTCAGAGCCTGTTTCTCGAAAGGTTGCGGCAACGTAAGCCACGGATTATTTGCTTAATTCGGAGACATGTGGAGAAAACCTGTTATTGAATTTGAAGAGGCACGTTCAAAACAAATTTGAAATAGGTTTAAATTTTCGCCAGACCACAATCTACGCGTATCCAAACCTTCATTATGCATTCGTAAGTTTTAAAAGTAAAGCAATCTCTATGTTTAGTTTTGCTATTCGCGTCTGGTTTAAAATTTTAATGAATTTCATTTGCCTTTCAATACCTATTTTAAAAACAGGTATTTAAAAGGCAAGTGATATTATTTGCTTTGCAGGAAAGAACTCCATATCAGAATCATTAACAAAGAAAACGCTGATCAACTCCTCGTGGTTGAACTTTTTTCGATTATATTTTGAGTCGATGACGTAGATCTGGCAGTCGTTCATGCAACCACCAAAGAGACGTTTCTGTTTCTATTAGTGGTAAATTATTCGTAGCTCATCGTATTATTTTCGTACAATGAACGAAAAAATAAATTTCAGAGCATGCGTTTGATACCCAGCTCTCCAACCAGCAATTTTTCATCGGCAGTTAGATGACATTATGTGAACGCAACTCCACACCGATAGCTTCCTTTAAAGTGTTGCTATAGAACAGTGTGAAGACAATTTTTAACAACATGTCTTATAAAATAATATCACTCATTGAAATTTTATCACTGATATTTTGAAACTATTCTGTTTTCAACTTTTCGAGGAAAAGTCAAATATTAATACATATGGGTCATTCCATATCAAGTGACCAGAGAAATGCATCGACCCTCTTCGATTCGAACAAAAATTTGCTGATATACTTGTTCTAGGGTATTAAACAAAAATCCAAAGTTTTAGACCAATCGGTGAACCCCTCGGCCCATGGGCTGCCCCCATTTTTTTGAGATTTTTGAAAAGTCAATATATTGTTTATTGAATATCTCGATGAATAAAAGAGCTACAAACAATTTTAAATACTTATATGAAAGGAAATTAAATTTGCTACCAAATAAATATTTTTTTTTGTATTTTTTACAGTGTTGCCAAAATTGTTATTTTTATGGTTGAAATATTAAATTGCGTTTTTCTCAAAATGCCCCCACTTTTTTTCAATTTTTATGGATCCAATGTGTTTAGCAGACTTTTTTACATAAGAAACACTTATCGAGACAAAACAATTTGCTCCGTCATGGAGATATTGATTTTTAAACATTTCATGTTTTATGTTCAATGCATTAAAATTCAAAAATAATGTTAACATATTCAAAGTGTTTTCTGAAAATGGGTCTAATAACAATCACAATAGGTGATTGTGCTAGCAATTATTTATTTCCAGATTCCAAGAAAAATTTGCTCCGTCGAGAAATATCTTCAGTGTTGCCATCTTACGTTTTATTTGTGATTATTTTTCAAAACAGATATTCATGCTAGGATTCATTTTTTTGTCAATCGAATCATCAATCTTTCTAAAAAAATAAAAATGACATGGAACGGTATGTCACTATTAAACTCAAGAACAGGTTTACAGATTTCCTAATTTTTTAATCTGTTCTTCTATGGCTGCATCGGGTTAAAAAAAACGTACGAACTTACGGTACGAGGTTTGCCGGGTCAGCTAGTTACAAAAAAAATGCAATTTTATATTTCACATCTAATCAACAAATTCCACTTAAAATAAAATATATATCAAATTTATTTCATTCTGCGTTTTGCCTTTGCAGTACGTGTTGAATTTTTAAGGTTTTTTCAAAATCAGATCAAACATGGTACCCGTTTCTGAGCTCGAAATACTCTTCATAAAAACAGTGGCATCGAGCATTAGCTAATCTGACTGCCAAATGTTTTTTTTGCTTCTTGCACTGCCGTGATGCCACAAACTTCACATTCAAGTTGCAATTACAGCGTGCCCAATCATCATCATTTGGAGTTTGTATGGTAGTTCCTTGAAGACTACCTCTCGTCGCCAATCGCTTTAGAGTTCCACCTAATCCATTGCTTGGACCTTTACCGTATGCCGTTGCAAAAAAGTGCCATTCAGCTGAAACGCCAAAGTGTTCTCGATGGTACAGTAAATTCAAGATGTTAAAGCTGTTTTTGTACTACGAACCCGCACTGTCAGAGAACTAATGAATTTTTGTCAGCTTAGTCAGCTGAGATTTAAGGAATTCTATGAATTTCTTCTGGAAAGCGTAAAAGGTTGCTGTGTTGTGATCCAAGGTATCCGAAACGATAACACAATTCAATGGAACAATATTTCCTTGCTGCGAGAAATAGGCATCAAATGGGTGAACGGTTGCTTGAGAATTGTTGTAGTGGACCCCTTGTACACTATCTCGAAAAGCAAATGAAAAGTTTGCGTTAGTGTTAGCGTTAATAAGATACTCTTTGTAGATTTGATATTAATGTCAATCACTTTATTTTTGAAAATTTTAATCAGACTTCTTTAGATCTACTGCTAGGAGTGAACATTATTTCAAGTTTGCAAATGTTTTAAAAGCATTATTGTCACTATCCTTAGTCACATCTTTCCTTACAGTAGTTGGAAAGAGGAGGAGGAAATGTTCATGTTATACCTGAAAAACAAATGTAAAGTTTTCCAAAAAGTCGGCCACAACCAGAACTTCTCCGTCGGTCAATTTGTCCCGAGTGAACTGGTAGAACTCTCCCTGTTTCGCTGCAATATAATCATGCTTCCTAACAAATGCGGCTTCTTCACTCTGGTGGGCGCAGAGTGTTTCGCTAAGGTTCGCCAGCACTAATCGCTTCTGATTGAGGATACGAGATGTTCCCTCCCGAACACTTTTACATTCCTTCTTACCAACCAGTTCTTTACTCACGTCTGCCTCACGCAGGGTTGCCATTAGATTTTGAAAAATATCTGGCATGTCACAAATAAAAAATCTGGCAAAATCTGGCAATACACGGATATGTAAAAATTTGAACTAGCAATTGAAAAGGGTCAAAAAGGTTTTACAAATGTTGTTACGCCCTTTACAAATGTTGTCCCAAAATTAGTCATTTTTTGACTCGTATGCTCGCATTCTTTAGTAACAGTCAAGCGTGGAATTACACTATTTGACCAATGCCAAATAGGGTAACGGGATGTAATGTTAGCCTAGCTCCTTGATTCGGCCTATGTACCAAATATGTCATTATTTCGGCGATAATCTACAAAATCATGTTGCTATCAGGATGATCGATCTAGTTCAAAGCAACTGAGATATTATTAATCAATTTATAACTGTCCACTTTCGCGTAATTTGCGATTTCCTTTTGAGACACTATCAATTTACTGATTAAGCTGATCAGATTATCTACACGCTCTCGAATGATCTAAATTTGCCGAGATTGAAACTATAAACCAAATAATGCAGCCAAGTTGTACAGAAAATAGTCACACATTATAAACTAACAGGTTACATAGGTGAAATAACAATGATTTAACATGAAACCCGTAGACCCAATGTTAGGTACATATTTTTTTCTAGGTTCTCAATTATGGCCTGTCTTATGGAGAGCGTCGAAAAAATGTTGTTATTGGTAACATTTACAATACAAATGTCTGAGTTTTGGTTGAATGTTTTTCAATTGGCTCAACTTAACACAAACTAAAGGAACTAAATTTTGTGGAGTGAATTATAATGTTTTGATTGTCGAATGACCGCTAAATCATATTTTAAAATCACTTAAGTGTTTCTTAGCAGTTTAAGTAAAGTTTCATTGTTAGTAAAATCGTTTGTTGGGTAGAGCGAATACAGCTGGGAACGCCTTGAATCAGAAAATCGGTAAAAAGCGTACATAGCCAACATTCAATAACAAATCTATTGAATGAGACGAACTTGCATCCATGAATAGACCCAATTTGGTGCCCATAGACCAACATTACATCCATATCCATCGAAAGTTTCTGACTCCATAAAGTGAGTTGTGTAAATTTTCGTGATACATACTACCAGATGGTTTATTAAACATATCTTGGAAAGTCTATGGCTAGTTAAACTTTGCTTCCAGCTGAAAAACTTTATGAGTTATGATAAAAAATGTAATCGATTGTTGCATACTAGGCTGAGTCAAGGGACACATACCCTATTTGACGGACTATCCATTCGTACAAAATTGCTACGAATCGTTTTCAGTGGACGAGAACTGCAATCACGCAGATCACTTAACGCTTTAGAGGAGTAGGATTGAATAACGCTTTTTTTTAATCTGTTCTAATTCCAAAAAGTCTGGCATTATGCAGGGTTTCTCTATTTGTCTTTTTGCCGATAATAAGTCTGGCAGTGCCAGATAAATCTGGCATAAAAGGCGATACGGTCAAAATTTGGTCAATATCAACTTGACGTATTTCTTTCAATTTTGCATTTAAAAAACCTGAACACCCCTTATTTTGAAGGTGTGTGTGTAGAATGTTGCTCCTATTTTGATTTTGGAATTCACTCTTCAGTTGTCAAAATGCCGTCCAAGCAAGAAGAGCAGCGTATCAAAATTTTGCTCGCGCATCGCGAAAATCCGAGCTACTCGCACGCAAAGTTGGCAAAATCGCTAAAAGTTGCCAAATCAACCGTTACAAATGTAATTCAAGTGTTTGGGGAACGTTTGTCGACAGCCAGGAAGTCTGGATCGGGGGGAAATCGAAAACTGGAAGCCGCTGAGACGACAAAGAGAGTTGCCGGTAGTTTCAAGCGAAACCCTAACCTATCTCTCCGAGATGCCGCAAATAAGCTGGGTGTATCGTCTACAACCGTGCATCGAGCCAAAAACGAGCCGGACTATCGACTTACAAGAAGGTAGTAGACTCCAAATCGCGATGATAAACAAAATACGACGGCCAGGCGCGATCCCGGAGGCTGTACACAACGATGCTGACTGCGTGGTAATGGACGACGAAACCTACGTCAATGCCGACTACAAGCAGCTTCCGGGACAGGAGTTTTATACGGCAAAAGGAAGGGAAAGGTAGCAGATATTTTCAAGCACACGAAACTGTCAAAGTTCGCAAAGAAATATCTGGTTTGGCAAGCCATCTGTACCTGTGGCTTGAAAAGCAGCATTTTCATAGCTTCCGGGACCGTCAACCAAGAAATTTACGTGAAAGAGTGTTTGAATAAACGTCTGCTGCCTTTCCTGAAGAAACACGGTTGTTCCGTACTGTTTTGGCCGGATTTGGCATCTTGCCATTACGGTAAAAAGGCCATGGAGTGGTACGCCGCCAACAACGTGCAGGTGGTTTCCAAGGACAAGAACACCTCCAACACGCCAGAGCTCCGCCCAATTGAGAAATACTGGGCTATTGTCAAGCGGAACCTAAAGAAGACCAAAAAAACTGCTAAGGACGAGCAGCAGTTCAAGGCAAACTGGCTTTCTGCGGCGAAGAAGGTGGACAAGGTGGCTGTACAAAATCTGATGGCAGGGGTCAAGCGTAAGGCCCGGCAATTCGGATTTGGAAAAGCGGAAGCCTAACTGAATATTTTTCCTGAATTTTATACTAATTGAACTTGAAAAAGAAATTTAATTTGATTTTTTAAATAAACGATTTCACCGATTTACACGCGTTTTCCCTTGACCAAATTTTGACCGTATCACCCTTTAATAGCATCCCTGGCCTCACGGTAAAACGCTTTTACTTTCTGCACTATGTCTTATGAAACACGATGGCCTTTCTTGGGGTTAGAGGAACAGATAATTCCTTTCTCTTTAATGCACTTTTTCATGGTTCGCACTAACCTCTCAGAGCACCGAAATTCTTCTAGTAGGCCACCGAAATTAGTAGACCATGTAAAACTGCTATTTTCTCCGCCTTGATGAAATATAACAGATTATATAAGAGTGGTAGAATAAACAAATTTTTAAGACATGAAATGTTTAAAAATCAATTTCTCCATGACGGAGCAAATTTTTTTGTCTCGATGAGTGTTTCTTATGTAAAAAGTCTGCTAAACACATTGAAACCATATAAATTGAAAAAAAGTGGGGGCATTTTGAGAAAAACGCAATTTAATATTTCAACCACAAAAATAACAATTTTGGCAACACTGTAAAAAATACAAAAAATTATTTATTTGGTAGCAAATTTAATTTCCTTTCAGAAAAGTATTTAAAATTGTTTGTAGCTCTTTTATTCATCGAGATATTCAATAAACAATATATTGACTTTTCAAAAATCTCAAAAAAATGGGGGCAGCCCATGGGCTAAAACTTTGGATTGGTCTAAAACTTTGGATTTTTGTTTAATACCCTAGAACAAGTATATCAGCAAATTTTTGTTCGAATCGAAGAGGGTCGATGCATTTCTCTGGTCTCTTGATATGCAATGACCCTATACCATATTTTTATTGTTTTCATTAACAATTCAGTGGAAATATTTCGTACATACGCATATTATGTTCTCGTAATGACTTACTTTAGCCACTTTTTACATGGTTTACAAGTTATTTAAATTGTGTCTAAAAATTCAATGTACATCATTCGAGTTTGAAATTTGCATAAATAGCATTTTCGGTTTTTATGATATCTCAAGTTTTTCTCGTCATCTCTAACGTCGAGATCGTCTCTAACGTAGATGATCTCAGTCGTTGCGAATCAAAACAAACCCAAAAAAGGAGAGAGTTCCTCTCCCATGTGCGCATCAAAAACAGAGTGCACACAATATATCGCTAGAATAACTGTCACAAGCCATCAGTGGTACATAAGCTTTTTCCATACGTCAATTTTTGCCTGTTGAAGTGGCGGACTTGTTCCGTGCTTCAACCTACCCCGCAGAGGGATGTTAGGCAAAAGTTGACGTCTTTGGTTCGAGTACCACTGTACACATGCCCTTTTTGCTCAATTTCCAATAAAAAAAACATCGGTTCAATTTCCTACCTGCCGCATACTGACGGAACTTTCAACACTTTCTCTTCATATCTATCATTCTAGCAAAAAACATTGATGTGCACTCTTGGTGCCTCATGGTGATGAGTGAACTTTTCCTTCTGCATCATAATCGTTACTCCACGCACGGAGAATACATAACATAACAATTAATGTATGTTCAAAAAATAGCTATAAGCAATGGACCAGTTCGTATTGAAAGTGAATGTTTGAAAAATATGATTTTGAAATATAGCAAGATCAAATATGAATTATAAAGAAGATCAAAGGATGTACTAAAACTGTTACTAAAACAGCTCGAATCAAAAATGCACGCTGCCCTTGAATTAACTTTAACCCAAGGACACTGATGAAAATTAAGAGCAATTATTTGAAAAGGCATCACAGTTATCCAGAAAATATACAGTTAGCGGAACCATTTAACCATGTTTCAAAAAAAATAGATGTAGCTAAAAAACAAGTCAAAAAAAGTTATTTTGACAACCTTCCAAACAACACGCCACATTCCAAACTATGGAAGAATATTAATGCAATACTAAGTAAATCTACTAATAAATCCTAATTCTCATTGACCATTGATAGCATTGTCACTACTGACTCTAAATCTATTTGTAAAGCGTTCGATGAGCATTTTTCAACAGTTGGTTTAAAATTGACTGCCAAAATAAATGTCACAGGGGATAATCCATTACGTAATACAAATCCTATTGCTGATTCAATTTTTCTACAACCAGCATCTGTTAATGAAGTGTGCTAAATGTTTTGAAACCTAACAAAATTTCAGGTCCCGATAATATTCCCACTACAATAAATAACAATAATGCTGATTGTCTTTAACGAATTCTATCTGAGCCTTTTAATTTGATGAATCAAACAGGTTCGTACTCGGATTGTTTCAAAACCGCTAAAGTACACAGAAAAAAATAATTAATTTTAACAAGCGTGTAAAATTTCGCTTCGTTTAATTGCAAGCCAAAGGAAACGTAAACAATGTTTGCATTCAACAATGTTTGCAATCTTGCTTAAATTTACATGAAATATCCTTTAATTTTCTGCCAAATCTTGCATTCCCTTTATGTGCATTAGATAACGCAGAAAATTCAATGTTTCTTTTTATCTGTGTAGTACCTATTTTTAAGTCAGGAGATCACAGCCAAACTGATAACTACACAGATAAAAAGAAACATTGAATTTTATGTGTTATCTAATGCACATAAAGGGAATGCTAGATATGACAGAAATTACTGGGATAATTCGTGTAAATTCAAGCTGGATATCGCCTAAATTGCGTCTATTGTATGGAAGATTTCCATCAATTGCAAACAATATCGTTGTTTACGCTTGCTTTGGTTTAGAATTCAACGAGGGGAAGTTGTATGCGCCTGTTAAAATTAATTATTTTTTTCTGTGTATAGACCCATACCAACCATGTCAGTTTTCAATAAAATACTCGAGAAGCTTTTAATCAAACGCCTGATAACTTTTTTAGACAGACATAATATACTTTATAGTTTGCAATATGGTTTTCGTAATGAAAGTAGAACCACTGTAGCTATAGCTGAGATTTTGGTTCAAATATTAGAAGAAACTGATTCAAAAAAAGTAGCGGGTGCCTTATTTCTGGATCTGAAAAAGGCATTTGACACCCTTAACCATGATATTTTACTCAGAAAATTGGAACAATATGGTATCAGGGGCATTTCTAATAGCCTTATCCGTTGCTATTTGAGCAACAGAAATCAATTTGTCTCATACGACGGCGAAACAAGCTTGAAAAGACAAATTAATACTAGAGTTCCACAGGGTAAGCAACATTGGCCCTTCACTTTTTCTTACCTATATCAATGATATAAGTAATATAAGGCTTGCTGGAACACCTGATACTGCTTTATTTTATCCGCATGTTAACTTACATGAAATAATATCAAATATGAAAGGAGATTAACGATTGCTGCAAGATTATTTCTTGGTTAATCTCCTCTCATTAAACTTGCAAAAGACCAAGTATATGATCTTTCGATCACCAAGGAAAGTTCTTCTACAAGTTCCCATTTTAGCTATGAATGCTGACATAATTGAGAAAGTTGACTACTTTAAATATCTTGGCATATTTTTGGATTCTACCTTATCGTGGGACTATCACATAAATAAGGTTGCAAGTAAAGTTTCCTCTATGTGGGGAATTTTAAGGCGGGTAATTTTCTCCCTCGCAAAGCTATTCTTTGCTTCTATTTTGCACATATCCATTCTCCGTTGAACTATTTAATTGTTGCATGGGGTAGAGCTAGTAAGTCAACATTAAGAAAACTCTAAATCTTGCAGAATCGATGCCTTAAGATAATTTATAGATTACCATTCTTATATCCAGCTCAATTGTACGCAGATTTCGCTAATAAAATTTTACCGATTCTTGGGTTATGTGAAGAGCAAACCTTGTTAATGGTTCAAAATATTCTACATAACCCGCAACGGTTACATAACCTAGCAATGGATGCATCACCATGGATTCACAATACCAGGCAAATTAATCATCTTTCGAGATTCCACGCGCATTCGGTTTTTGGTCAAAAACGGATTTCATTTATAGGTCCTACTAGATATAATATCCTACCAAGAAGTCCTTAAAAAAAAGAAATACTTCCTCTTTCAAAACAAAGATAAAACGCTTCTTGCTGGAGCGAATTGTGATTAGGTTAGGTTTTCTTTTTTTTCTCAACCGTTTTTAAATGTAATAAATAAATATATACATATTTTTTTCGTCAATTTTTTTTTCAATATATGCATGTTCTGTAGTTGTAGGATTCTATAGAGTGGCGCTTCTTCACTAGAAGCACTCACATTGTTTTGTTTTGTTGTTTAGTCCCTTTGTTCATTCAAATTTAAATATTGTGTCAATCATTGTTAAATTTGTTTTTTTAGTTTATGGTTTATTTAAGAGTGTCCACTACCAGGGAGCTCGGTCTAGAGCTCTTTAGTGTGGGGGTAAGCGGAGGGTCACTCTTAAAAAAAAACAGTGGGAGTGCATTTAGAACACTAAGTCGAGAGCAAGCAATAAGCTTGAAACACTAAGAAAGAAAGATAAATTTGCAACATCTCAGTACATTCACTAATACAAATGAACATCAATTTAAGCCGTGTATTTCCCTACAATTTGTATTTTAACATTTTTTATAAATCATCATTTATGGAAAAAATTCCACCGTTTCTATAACAACTATATAACTGGGATTGGGGGGTTCCCTAAGGCATTCGAAGGATTTGTTGACTGGAAAAAAGGTTCGGGGAGTCACCAAAGTCTGGCCGTAGTCTACCAAAGGTCCTCATTGAGATCTACTGGTCCTGCTACAACAAGCCATCACGTAGGCTATTCTTTTGAGGCAACTTGCTGAGAACAGTCCTGCAGCCATAGGTAATCCTTGCATTGATGGTGGATTATCACATCACATTACTTTAGCTAAGTCAATTATTTTACTATGAAAACGAGGCTCGACTAGCACTCGACACTGAAGAAGTCTACCTGTCAAACGATAAGTTTTTTCTAGTGGAATTTAAAGGACATCTCTCGCGTTTGCTAGCGAAAGTTTGAATAAAAATGGCGCATGTGGTATTGAATACCAAACTAGCTCCGTAAGTAGTAAAAATCAATTTCGTTGCAGAAAACTACGAATCATTTGGAGAGTCAAACGATCAATTTTGTAGCATGAACTAAATTTTATTTTCATTATGGGCAAGTGCCATGATGACCCATCAATAATGACCTCGAACAAATTGTGAGCTCTAGTCTACTGCAAACTGAGGCCAGACTAGCCAAACATATTACTTCGCCATTGTTAAGAACTGCAATCTCAAAAATAATGAATTTTACGTGTAACGTAATCCTCCGAACCTGTAAATATTTTGAAACTTAAATTACAAATGTTTCCGTTTTTAGTTCATATGGATGTTATCTTAAATCCTCATTCGAAAGATCTAATAACAGACAGACATACTTAGAAAAATTCTTGTAAATTTAAATCTACTTGGATGCACATAAAAAGAGCGGCCCATTGAACATAAATTTACGTCTGTTCTGAAAATTACATGACAGTAAAACTCAATTGAAAGTTTACAGGCCATGACGTAAATGTAAGTTAAGATGAAAAAAAATATTTTCTTAATGCACGTATCGTTCAAGTAATTTCAAATGCATGCAAGTAGGCAAACTTTCGATCATAACTAGTTTCGATTAACTAAGATTCGAAAATCGATTCTTAAACGTCATTCTAACTTTATCCACCAATGGCACGAAATGATCATTAACTGGGGAAAGAGTTCTTCATTTTCTTTTTTTTAGAAATTATGATCTTCGAGCTTAAGAATATCTCACTTTAAATGCGCAGTAAAAATCAATTTTTAAACTTTGTGAAGATGCTTAAAAATGCCCGTTTAATTATTGAGATAGCCAGAAAATAAGCATTCTTGCGGCCTTGTGTTACGTCTTATGTTGTATCATTCACAATCGAGTGTCGGGCAGTGATGAAAAATTTAGTTTGTTTTACTTTTTTTAGCGATGTGGCCACGAAGGAATTTCTAAGTCTCGATGCACTTGAAATAATAAACTTATCAAGACACCATTCCGGATAAACTTATCACCACGTATGAAATGAACTTTGAGAACTGCACAACGCTAATGCTGAAATCGACGATATTGACTTGAAGGGTACATAGACACAAGTCTGTTATTAGATCTTTCAAATGACAATTTAAGATAACATCCAAATGAACGTAAAATGGAAACATTTGTAATTAAAGTTTCAAAATATTTACAAGGTTCGAAGGATTACGTCACACGTAATATTCATTACAGTATTCATAAATCCAGTATCTTAAGTGGAGAAAGCAGAGGAACCAGCCTTTGTCTAAAAGTCTCATTAATAAAGATAAGATTAGATAAGATAAGCAGAGGGTTCTCCAAACGATCAACCTCCTGCTTTTGCAGGATCTTAGCCTGTTTCAAGTTGGACAAAATGATCTGAAGTTTATAAGATCGCATCTTGATAATTTCTATAACGGTCGAGAATCTTTTATCAGATCATTGGTAATCTTTCCAAGCAGTACACAATGATCGGAAATGGTTGCAACAACTTGTTTGTGATTTAATTGAGTCACAATGTAGTCACATCAACAGGTTTGGAACAAGTGTGCTACTAGGGTTGTACTCATTTAAAGGTTGCATTTCAGAGTTGAAAATAAACAACCCATTGATCTGCTGAATCAGATGAATAGACTCGTGATCTGGGAGCTATAAGAGACTCATCATCGTTGGGTGGCAACGATGATTCACACAATACACAGATCTATACACAGAAGCACAAAATGATAAAACAATTTTTCGGTAAGAGTAAGAGAAACAAAATCACTTATATTGTACTGTTGCTACCGGGTGACGGACGTCAAACATGAAGCGGAGCACTGTGAGAGTGATGATGTCAGGCAAGCACACGGTGGTTGAAGGCCGACTGATCGAATCAAATTCTCGATAGGTAGCTGATGTTCGTGACCACGAAGAGATGTTGCGCAAAATGGCTTGTAGATTACCAATTGCAAAAAAAAAAAAATTCAAGCTAAACAATGCATTAGGTCCTAAGTAACTTTGAGAGATTCTCTTCGTTGACTTTCTCTTTCGTTAATAGTGTTTTTGCTTAAATATGAAATATTTTTAATATGACTACAGCGATGATAAGACACCAGATTGAGAGAATGTGTTAATATTATAGAGCCCCCAATGCAATATTTGCTTTGGTTTGGTAAAAAATATTTAGTCCTAATTTTGGATGAGGATTTTCACCACTCCTCTGACAACACATGTCAAAACGCTCAAATTGAGATTAAAGCACTCCACCCGCACAACAAAGAACAATCTTCTTGCCCCAAGCTGTTTGATTCAAATACTCATGTTATTGGTAGATATATCAAACATAATTCAACTGAATGTAATATAAAATAATGGTCCCAACAAACCGTGCCGTGTAACGCAGCAGTGAACATGAAAATACAGTATTTTTATGTTGCCCTTTTCGAAATATTACCATTTCACAAATGATTCTGATTGCCATGTTTCCCGCAAACGCACAACATTCCACTCAGTCATGGGTGCTTTCCGCACGATTTGCCAAATATCGGTTCCCATTTCCATGCAAAATCTATGCGCATACATTTTTGCGGCCCAATCTTGACGAGAAGTGATGACTGAGCCACCAAGAGTTGACCCTTTTTACAGTGTCAGATATCTGGCCAACGAATCACACCGTCATCCGCATGAAGTTGCAATAATTTCAACACGAGCTCGGTGGGTTCGGCATGAGTGCGCGAAAAAAAAAACAACATATTCCCATTTGGCTGCGGCCACTGGTCCACGCACCGGACGGAAGCAGTTGAGAGAAAAGCCAGAAACCAAAATGCCGGATTGGATGGATATGGGTATTCCTGGAGTGCTAATGCCACGAACGCACTGGGGCCATGATTACGGTTCGCATCGCATATGTGTTTCTGAATGCTCTCTCACATGGTCAAGGTAAGCCCACACCCATATGAAGGTAAATATTTGTCCGGGCTTTTGGAAATATAATTGAATTTTATATTCGTAAAGCAGCCGATCAACTGGCGAAAGCGTAGTAGTAGGAATTATTTGTGCTATTTTTACCACTACACCCGGACGTTTCGTTAAGCGTTAAGCGTAAGGGGTTGTTCTCAAGGATGTTACTGCATAGTGAAAGGAAGTAGAGAGAAATGTTTCATTCATTACAGTGTCGTTCAAAAAATAAAAACAAAATATTTCTTTGTTTCCTTTTTTTGTCGAAAGTTTTATATTACTTTGCAAACAATGCTTGCAACATATTAGTTCTATAGTGTTGCATATCCGATATAAACATAATATTTCTAGAGCTAAGTTTACTGCAGATGTTTCTAAAACATTTAAAAATGCTTCTACGACGTTCCGGGTACCAACAAAAATTCTACCGGTCGCAGCTGCAGAACGTTGGGAGGGCTGACAATCTTCGGTTCGGCGTTCATTTTCTACTTGTAAAGGCCTCTCTTGGCAAAATACCACATCCTAGTTTGCGTGATACTAATTGATTAAATCGGCAACTTCCGGTAGGCACTTCATAGTCATGTATCAGTGTCTAGAACATTCCCTTCTCGCTGATCGTCAACCACTGAAGGACCTTCTTCGGGAACTTGGTGTTGAAGATATGTTTGAAGTAACCTCCATGGTTGGGTAAGTAAAGTACCCGGTCCCTTGCCAGTCACTGCAAATCAGCCTAAGGTCTCACCATCCATTATGGCCACGACTTGTTTTTTTACCAGCACCTGCTGCTCAGATTCGGCCGGCTCGACTGACGCATTTGCATAACAATGTTCATCTTGCTTAGGTACTTCTTCGCCGTTTGGACGGTTCTATCAATCTCTCGGCACTATAAAGTTTTATCCGGGGTTTTTTGCTTATACGATTGCTCAGAGTACGGGCTTATATTCGCACAATTTATCAATACCTTTTTAGGGATCTTACTCTTTCGTGCAGTTAAACAAGATATATATAACCATGGTTTGTTTATCGCATGTCAGGCTTTATATCTCACTCCTACTTTATTTGAACAAATATTTTGTCTGCGTCAGTATGTTACGTAGTCTTTGAGTACCTTCGATTTTGATCTAAACCACTTCGATGCCCCACCTACCTCTTCTGTACATTCACCCTCCATCGTATGTGGTGCAATTGATTCTCTTACAGTTTTATTTGTCTGTTCACTTGAACGAGTAGATGATTCGAAACCCTGATCTGTACAATCATTTAACTTGGTATTGCTTTCAAATGGGCAGCAGTTTTTCTGCATTCTTTATCATTGTGTTCGAATGGCTTCCTCAGTACCCTTCTTCTGATCTACGCTGAACTCCTCCGGGGCAAATTTCAAAATGGCCCTAAGACGGAGCTCCGGGGCTTTGTTGTCCTTCTTCATGCGTTTTGAAAGGACATGATGGCCCGCATTAATAATATATTCCTCTTCGTTGTATCCGCATATACTCTCCCTACACATTTTCCTATTCCAATCTATCCCAATCCCTAACTCCTTCCAAATCCATTGTTGTCGCTGAAACGTAGAGTATCTTTGTTCACACATTACTTCAAAACATCAACTCAGTTGGAGCCTTTCTGGTTGTCGTGTGACTTGATGAGTAGTGCATCATCAAATATCTGCGTAACTCCTGTCTACAATCCTGAGCTAAATGTAATCGCTTCAGAATGGATCGATTTTGCCGTTTCACCTCTCCATTCATCGTGGAGTATGAATAGTTCCTTATTGTGTGGCAAGTCATTTGGCCAGGAATATATATTCACGAAAAATTCCTAGACCAAACTGTGAATCTAACCAAGCCACCTAAGGCGTGGTGAAGCTTTGTAGCTGCGGTTTCGCTGACTTTGCTGAGGGAGGATTCAAACGGCCATTCATCTTCAAATGTTCTTGGATGATTTTGAAATATAAACAAAAGCTGGTATCGTTCATGATTTTGTCGTCACTACGCTCCTTTCTAGACTTCAACGCCTCCTGTACGTTGCAAACTTCACCGAATCCGGATGCACTGCTACTCTTCCTTGTTTTGCGTTCCTGTTCTTGATCCCGAACACTTTCAAGCAACTCTTCAAGGGCCTCAATAAAATATAACGACCAATCCTTCTCAAGAATCTTACGCCGCAATTCTTGAGAATTGCAACCTTCAACGATTACGTCAATCAACCTGATTTCCTCCATAACTGAAGAAATCAGCAATAGCGCAAGACTAGGAATGATCACCAGATTACAACTATTCAAACGTACAATGTAGATCACCTCGGCAGAAAAATCAGAGATATGTTCACAAATAATCGAAGGGGATGATTTTTTTCATTAAGGGTATATATTTTCAGTGCCAAGCTTTAACGGACATATACAGAGTTCTACTTCACTCATCTGGACAGAATATCGATGGCGCTCCCTTTTCGTTTTGGACGCTTCCTTAGGGCCAAATGATGCCCGGATGGTCGTGATGAACTAGATCTCCTGGGTTCTGGGTCTTAATCAACGCACAACAAATCCAAACCAAGAATCTGGCGGTCAGAGTCAACAAACGAAATCGAATGTCTCGAAAAGTAGAGCATAAATCTATTCCAGCGGCCAACGATCTCATCAGCGATGCGTCAACAGTGCACCAAAGATATTCAGGTTCCAAGAAATTATAAACCGGGAGAAGTCGAAGAGAGGTGTTAGATTCTGATAGGTAAAGCTTCTGTAGGACATATACTCTTTGCTAATTACCTCGACTAAAATGTCGGTTCTAAATCGTAGGTGCCGAACAACAAATGGCGTCAATCCAACCTCACTAGTCCAATCATCACAATTGCCTTTTAACAAGTTCGCGATGGTGTTCTTGTTAATTGTCTCACGAGATGATGGCGACAATCCTTTCTTTTGCATTATTGTTTTGGATGGCTGTTATCGAACACCGTCAGCGCCAATCCAGCTTAGGGTACGGTCCTCAAGTATCCGATTCGAAGGACCACTTATGAAGGATTGCCTGAACCGTATATATTTAACTCTGCGGAGAGATGACAATGTGGATCCCTTGCATCACCGTTGGAGCTCGGTGGCAGCAAGCTTTGACATATTATACGCATAAGAGAGAC
The DNA here is from genome assembly GCA_034211315.2 of Aedes japonicus. Lineage (NCBI taxonomy): Eukaryota > Metazoa > Arthropoda > Insecta > Diptera > Culicidae > Aedes > Aedes japonicus. The sequence continues at coordinate 52,361 of JASCZW010005181.1, forward strand.
ACATCTTCCGGCGTTTCTTCAAATTAGCTCCCTAAAATCCGTATTTCATTAGCAAAAAACTCATTACACAGCGCTACATTTATTCACTAAAGTCTAACATAAATTCTTTGAACAAACAATAAAAAGATTGATCTTGCAGGACCGTCTACGACCTATGGTGAGGTTACTACTATCTACAACTACTTATTTAAAACCCCAGCCACAGCATCCCGAACACTCGTGGTGGCTCGTGGACGGCCGAACCTCTCTCTCTGCAGCATCTCCATCTCTCATCGATGACACCGATCTATACACGGCCAGCCGTTTCAACTCAGTTTTGAGTTATTTTTGACTCACTTTTGTCAATAGTGAAGCCATTAAAATTTGAGTAAATGTTACTAGCATTGACAAGTCGACAAATCAAAAACATCCATCTGATTTGAGTCGATGTTTTTGATTTGTCGACTTGCCAATGCCAATAGCATTTACTCAAATTTGAGTGACTCCACTATTGACGAAAGTGAGTCAAAAACGACTCAAAACTGAGTTGAAACGGCTGGCCGTGTGGTTATCTGCAACGTGATTGGTGCTACCTGTTGTGTCGGTCTGCTTGCTGTTTGCTGATCGATCGCTGAACAATAGCAAAGTTTAAAGCTCTATCTGGCTGGTCGATAGCTATGCACATGTTGCCAGTAGCAGATGGAACAAAATTAGGACGCCTAGGATGGTCCTCACAGGCGATAACATTCTTCATTTCCTGCGAGTATTTTTCCAGTCCGTATGCCTTCAATTGCTGCTGCAACATAGTGCGAAAAACGATCGTTGGATCTGTGTCTTTTTAAGGCATCAGTCGATCCACTGTAACATCCTACCAATGCTTCTTCAACATTAGCATTCGAAAATCGTCGGTTTACTAAAGAGTACTAAAATCCTTCTGTAAAAACCAAGGTGTAGCATCTTCAAACGCATGATTTTCTGATCGGACACTTGGCGTGCCTCAAAATAGAACTCCAATGGGCTTTTCCACTCTTACCATTCTGTGGCAAGTTTTCCACCCTCAATTTGTTCACACCTGAACATCGGGATCGGGATCCACATGATCATCGAAGCGTTAATTTTGCTAACTCAATACGTAAAGTTTGCCATGATATAAACATTTATTTCTAAAAATTCTTCGCATCGCAACCTATACAAAAATTCGAATAAGTACTATAACGAACTTTCCCTGACACTAGCAACTCCATCTGGGCACCCTAACATGGTACTATTCTTCAGGCCTCCTGGCACTGGTTACTCCAACCGGGTTCCCAACCCCGAATCTTTTTTTCTAGGCCCCCTTTGCACTAGCAACACCAACCGTGAATCCTACCCCAGTTCTCTCTTCTAGGCTTCCTGGCACTAGATTCCAACCGAGCACCCTATCACGGTAAACTATATCGCTGTAAGCTTCCAGGTCATCAGCCGCTTGATTGCATCGACACTTTAAACAACCATACTTTAATTCATTTGAAAAGTGTCTGGTTCAGTAATCTCACAACTGATCATTCCACGCTTTTCAGTAATTTCAAACAACTTTCATAAAAATTCGCCGAAGTTCAATGCGAAGCTTAAAACAATGAAAGCAATCACTGCACGCGTCTTTCCATCTTTGATTTCATCTAAGTTATTTTTTTTCTATGCGAAAAAAACACCAACTCGAATACTACTCACCATGGAATTTCGCAGCATATATGGTTTTTTTTTTTTTTTTAGACGGGATGGAAAATCTGCAACCAGACACCTGAAGAACTCAGGGTGTGGGAATGAGGGTGCCAACTCCTCGACCCACTAAAAACCCACCCGTGCCTCAAGCCCCGGCCCTCCCCGGAACCACCTTTCGGTATTACTTCGGGGAGGGGGCTCTTGTGCTTGTTCAGCACCCACTATGTCTAACTACTTAGGGCTTTAGTAGTTAGGTGGTCCCTGCGACCAGCCTTTGGTCGTTTCGCCATTTTTGTTGGAGATCGAGGATGATCTGGGAGGCTGCTACGCATACCGCGTCCCAGATGTCCCGGTCCTGACACATCCTCGGGACCAAGTTGTCCGGAGTCGTGTCGTGACCGCTTACGGCAAACATGCCTGATCTCGCGCCGTCGAAGCGAGGACATGCGAAGAACACATGTTCTGCAGTTTCCTCAACTCCCGGGCATTCGCTGCATGCGGAGGGGCATATATGGTTTGCGCCACTACAAATGTAGGGGTTTATCCTGGGGTTTTCTCTTATACAATTACTTAGAATACGGTACTGAATTATATCGTCTTCGAACACGCACGTACCGTTCACGTTGGTGGTCGAACTTCTACCGCATCTTACTCACTGAACATCGAAAGCAGTCCGTAGGCTATTCGCGAAGTTTATCAAGGTCAATACATCTTAAGGGATCCTACTTGTTCGTGCAATTAAGCAAGATTAATATACATCAAAGGTTTGTATATCATCTTAGACACCAGGCACAAGGCGCGCATCAAGGTGGTCACCTTGCCCTTGGTCTTCTTCTCCAGCTTCTTCTGCTGTACTTCACGGTCACGCAACGCTGTTGGGAGACCGGAACCTGGATTTTGTTCTACGCTCTCGCCTTGCTCCGGAAAGGAAAGGATATTGTATATGTTGGGTCCACTATATCCGACGAACACGATGTCCAACTTCTTCGCTCCGAAGTGGAGCTGGCTGTACAAACAAACCATCGTTCAAACCGCCAATTGGTTACCTTCGCTGCTAAAATCAACTGATAACGCTGTCAATTTTCTTTTACACAACCGGGTTACTACGATTGGCAATACAAACGTGGTCTTACCATCAGTTGGTAGGTTGTTGTTGTTATGTTAACGTTTGTTCATGTTAACGTGACTTTCAGCCTCAGTCTGGTGACAACCTAGATCCTAAATATGGAACCCATCAACACATAGGTTTGGACCAACGGGTTTACTTTCCTTCCGAGGAAAGACGTGATCGGATCGAATTGAAACCAGAACCATGTGGCAGGGCAATCGCTTGAAAAAACGCTAAAATCAGCTGATTTTTTGAATGCATACGTTAGTTGACATGGGTAACATTTTCTTTCCGACGATTTCAGTGTTTATTTCATCACAAGAGCCAGCTAGAAAAAGGTATTGGCACCAACCTTCGCGCTGATTCTCTTTTCAATTGTATTATTTTCGATAATTGACAATTGTTGAATGATAAATTGTTATAATTGTGATATTTATAAAACTTTCCACCTAATAAATGTAACCGTCTTGAAAATATATCGAGAAATAATTGAGTTCCAGAACCTTTGAAACTTGAACTTGTTCATGGTCCGTTTTTGCTACAGAAAAGCATTTCAAGCTCATTGATTTCATAATTTGCTTATTACTTGCTCTCAACTTGATGTTCTTAATGCACTCACACAGTTATTAATTTAGCGTTTTCGAATTGAACAATAAAACCTGTCAATTAAGAAACTAGAAATAAAAGCGTTTTCCAAATGAACTAACATTGCATAAACTTTTCGATTAATTAGCGGTTTGAATAAATTTGCATCAATGAAGCATATGTTTCCGTTCGTCTGAAAAATACATTTCAGTTGACGTTAATTTGCATTTCAGTAGTACACCATACGTAAAAACCCACAACATAAGGTGGCGTGTTTTTACGACTTTCTCTTTAGAAATCCATTATTTCTGGAAATTGAAAATTAAACCTTAACGACACAATGCAAAGCACCACGATCTTATTTAATAGCTGCTTACTTCAGCCCCTCGATTTAATTTCGTCGATGGTCCAACCCATTATTCCTTCTCCAGTATTAAAAAGTAGTATTGCAACCAAAGCAAACATTATTGAAATTTAATTTTACTTTACTATTTCTCATTAGCTACCCGCACGATACCAGCCGGCACGAACAGGGGAAACTAGATTTATTGGAAGCACGATTGGTATTCACAGAAATGCCATTCGACCTGGAATGTCGCATATAAGTACGTTTCACGATGGAAAACCACAAACCGGATCCTTCTGGTTGGGAATGATAGTGGTTCACCAATCCGATGCACCACCAACCACGCACAACACCAATGCTGATGACGATGAATATGACATTGGATCCGTATTCGCAATGCACAAGTTCCGTAATGCCAACAGCAAATACACACCCAGAAACATTCATTTGTGCGCTGCACTGCTTACTTGAGAGTCCGCATAGGAAATCCGAGAACCAGAATATGTTTACATTGAATTGCTGCTCGGTTTGCGCTAAAACGCGATACGGTAGCCATTCGGTAAACAAACTGATTGAAGTATTGCTGTTTTCATTTTCGTACTTAGTCGTTTGATAGAAGCGAATGGCTGATAAAAATTGTATTCCGGGAAGAGTCGATGCGAGTAATCCCCTATTTTTATTTTGACTTAATCTTGGTGGAAAACCTAAACTATTATATGATTCATCCTATGAATATTTGGGCGTGAAAATAGAATTTACAACACCAATACAGCAATATGATAAAATTTCAATTGCCATAAAGGTCAGAAATTCTTTAAAATTCTTAAAATGTCATTTGATCATTTTTTTATAGAATATTCGAACAAGACGAATCTAATAATATGCGGTAGAATAAAACAACGTCTCATTTTCACTATAAAGGGTGTTGCATTCAAAATTCAGCCGACATCAAATTGATGCATTTCTTGTAATCTTATATTTTAAAAACCTTAATAAACTCATTTTCAAGGTGTATTCGGGCATGATGATGCTAACTCTACCTAGGTTTAGACATTGACTTTTCAGTTATCAAAACGCCGTCTATGATAATACTAAGTTAGTTAAATCTTAATTCGACTGTGAAAAAATGAAAGCCGGGTATAACAGTAACGACAAAAAATAGTGACCAGCGGTTACTAGTAGAACTCCGACCTCTACGTCTGAGATTTCCCAAACAAACTGCAAGTGCTGTCAAAACTGAGTGTCGTCGCATCAAGCTGAAAAGCGAACAGGACTGTCAACTTAAAAGAAAATAGTGAATCCAACGTTCAATTTCGCGACGACAAACAAAAGAAGACGGCTAAAACACGATCCTGAAATCTGTACACGACGATGCAAACATGAGTTTTCCGCTTCACCGAAAAAGAAACAACCAAAACCAAATAGAACAAGTACATGGTAATTTAAACCAAGATTAAAACTGTAACCAACCGTTTCTGAGTTACAATTAAACCATCGTTTCCAGTGTTGTCAGCTTGATTTTGTTTAAATGTCATCTATAAAAATAAAAATGAGTTGGGGTTTCCTTTGTCATGATTTAACTCGCGAGCGGAAGGACCGTTTGGCATGAAAATTTATAGGCCGGGGAATATTTTTAAGATAGTAAGAACCCCCTCCCTCCTCTGAAAGGGGGGGCTCCCATACAAATGAAACACATTTTTCTGCATAACTGGAGAACTGATCAATGAAAGGAACCCAAATTTAGCATGCGGAAGTTTTTGGACGCAAGCAATGTTCCTATGGAAGTTTGAGACCCCTCCCTTCTCTATAAAGGAAGGCTCCCATACAAATGAAACAGAAGTTTCTGCATATATCAAGAACTAATCAAGAAAATGGAACCAAATTTAGCATGTGGGGTTTTCTGGTGGCGAAAATTGTTTCTATGGTAGTTTGAGACCCCTCCCCTCTCCTAGAAGGGGTGCTGTCAAGCAAATGAAACTGAAATTTCTTAATAATAACTCTAGATCTAATAAAGCAAATGGAACCAAATTTGGCTTGCGGGGATTTTAAAGGCAATAAATGTTTCTACGGTAGTTCGAAACCCCTCCTCCCTCTCTGGTAAAGGGGGGCGGGGCTCCCATACAAATGAAACACAAGTTTCTGCATAACTCTAGAACTAATCAAGTAAATGGAACCAAATTTGACGGGTAGAGGTTTTTGAAGGCAACAAATGTTTCTAAAGTAACTCGAGACCCCTCTGCCCTCTGTAAGAGGGGGGCTCTCATACTACTGAAACACAAATTTGTGCATAACTCAAGAACTAATCAAGCATATGGAACCAAATTTGGCATGTGGAGGTTTTTGGAGCAGAGAAATGTTTCTATGTAAGTTTGAGACTCCTCCGCCATCTGGAAGGGGGAGAGATGGGGGTTTCCATACAAAAACAACACAAATTTCTGCCTAACTCGATAACTAACCAAGTAAATGAAACCAAATTTGGCATATAGAGGTTTTCGAAGGCAAGAAATGTTTCTATTGTGGTTTGAGACTCCTGATAGAAGGGTCTCTCATACAAATGGAACACGAATTTCTGCATAACTCGAGAACAAATCAAGCAAATGGAACCAAATTTGGCATGTGGAGGTTTTTGAAGGAAGTAAATGATTCTAAGGTGGTTTGAAACCCCTCCGCCTTCTGGAAGGGGAGACTCCCATAAAAATGAAACATAATTTTTAACATAACTCGCGAGCCAATGAAGCAAATGAAACCAAATTCGGCATGTTGAGGTTTTTGGAGGCAAGAAATGTTTCTATGGCACTTCACTACCCTCCCCACTTTAAATGGGGGAGAGGAGCGGGCTCCCATACAAATAAAAAGCAAATTTCTGCATAACTCGAGAACTAATCAAGTAAATGAAACCTTTTTAGCATATGGGGGTTTTTGGAGGCTAGATTTCTATATACATAAAAATGATTTTCTGTCTGTCTGTCTGTCTGTCTGTCTGTCAGACCCTTATAGACTCGAGAAGTTGTGAACCGACCAATGTGAAAATTTATATGAAGGGGTTTTTGGGGCTGGGGAAGGTTCTTATTATTGTTTGAGACCCCTACTCTCTCAGGAAGAAATGAGACACACATTTCTTCATAACCCGAGATCTAATCAAGCAAATCGAATCAAATTTGACATGTGGGGGGTTTTGAAGGCAAGACTGTTTCTATGGTAGTTCAAGACCCCTCCCTTTTCTGAAAGGGGGAGGGCTTCAAACAAATGAAACTCAAATAATTATTATTATAATCGATGAGCCCAGTGCGATGGTTCAAGAACTAATCAAGCAAATGGAACCAAATTTGGAATGTGGGGGGTTTTGAAGGCAATGATTGTATGGTGGTTTGAGAAACCACCCCCCTCTGGAAGGGAGGGCTCCCATGCAAATGAAACACAAAACTTCTACCAAAAATGAGAATTATCCAGCTTACACAAAACGTGTGTTTCTCGGATAAGAAGCATGTTTTGATAGAAGTTTGAACCCCTGTTTATTCAAGAAAAAAAACTAATTTAAAAAAAACCATAAACGTGCCAGTTATATTAAATTTCCTTCATTTAGTTGCAAGCGTAGCAGCGCACGCACCGGGCTCAGCAAGTTTTATAAATAAAATATTGTCAGTACATGTTTAAATACTAATATAATGTTTGTGCTCCGTTGTGCGTTGTTTGTAATTAAGCGTTTTAGTAAGCGTTAGTTTTGTATTTATAAGCCATGATTGGCGTTAATATTATTATATTCATGCTTTTATTTTTGTTAGTTATCTTCGTTTTCTTTGTCGCTTCTTATATAAATTTGTAGTTTAATCGAGATAAAATAAAATTAAAAATATGGAAAAATAGCTCCAAGTAAAAATTAAATTTATGAACTTGCATACAACAAATTTAAATTCAAAACAAAGCACTAGTCCAATCTTTGTTACCCCTCGTTACCTTATCGGAGAAGTGTCATCAGCAGAAGGTTTCAAAAATTCAGGCTCCAGGGAACAGTGGAACGGATGTGACATGAGATAGATATTGTTCTGGGGAAGATATTTATGGCTTGGTGGGCCATCGCCAAACTCTTTGTATTTTGGTATTTCGACCGGGAAGACCGTAGATCGCGGTAGCCTTCGTCACTTCGCTATTTGTGGCCACGCGGAAAAAATTGTTCAATTACATCACACATCTGTGATGCTTCTGGAGAATTAAAGCTTGTCCGGGAATATTTTGTAACTTTGTCGCTCTTGAGTGGTCTGAGTCAACGTAAGAATTTCATTCAGTGTATGGTTTAGCTGTCTCTGAATCCTTCCACCTTCGCGTCAACGTGCATATTGTTTACTTTTAAATTGAAGTTTAAAAAATGGCGTCTCGAAAACAGGAGCTGCGAAATCTTATTTTGGACAAGTGGTTAGAAAATTCTAATTGTTTACAGAAAACAATCGCGAATTCGGTCAAGGTGACATACCATTCAGAGAGAGCCAACGAAACAGCCAAAAAGGAAACACACAACGAACAACATGAGAAACCAGGGGTTAAAGTATACTAGAGGAAGCCCAACAAGCCGGTCAGAGATGTTGCTAAGTCAACTGTGCAGGCATTAAAGTGAAGATATGGACTGAGGTCATTCAAAGCCCAGAAAAAATACACAGAGATGATAAAGTAGGTTCTAAGGGTTTGTGATCGTCAAAATCAAAGGGATTTTTGTATGCAGCTGATGGATCATGGAGCAGTTTCACCAGATGCTGTATGCACTCACCGAAAAGCTCATAGGGAAAAGGCCGGTCATCATCGGATGAGAGTTCAATGCTTGGGCTGTGGAGTGGGGCAAGAGATGTACCAATGCTAGAGCGTGCAGCCTGCTAGAAGCTCTGGCAAAGCTGGAAGCTACACTATCAAACGTAGGCTCCACCAGCACTTTTTGCTAGGACGGTCGTGAATCTGTCATCAATATTACCTTCTGTAGTCCGTCGCTGAAGGGTATACCCATAGCGACCATCTGGCGATTCGGTATAGTATCGGCCAACGAAATCCTGTCGCAATGCGAAAGACAGACGAAGGTCTTTCACAAGGAACTCTTTGTTGAGATGCTTCGATTCGACAACGAACTCTCGAACCGAAACGATGACGAGCTGACGAATACATGCGACGCAATAATGCCGAGGAAACTGGAGGTGAGGAACAAGTGGCGCCCAGCTTACTGGTGGAATGAGCAACTCAGAATGCTTCGCGCTAGAAGACGTGTCCAGAGAGCTAAAATTGCAGCTGACAGAGAGGTGCATAGGGTGGTGTGAATTAAAACGAGAGAAAAGACTGAGCAATACGAACTGCTACAAGGAGCTGTGCCTAGCCGCTGATGTTAACCCCTGGGGCGACGCGTATCGTATTGTTATAACGAAGATGAAAGGCCTATCAATGGCTTCAGTGCTATGCCCAGCAAAACTGAAGATTATCGTAGATGGACTCTTCCCTACGCACGAGCCAACGACTTGGCCACGTACACCTTACAACGAGGAAATAAGAACTATCGTTGAGTGTATGCAAGTCTCGAACGAGCACCTCGTGGCCGTGGCGAAAGGGATTAAGGTGAACAAGGCACCCGGACCAGATGGAATCCTTAACTTGGCTCTGAAAGTGGCGATTCAGGCATTCCTGGAAATGTTCAGGGGTGTGCTACATATATGCTTAGAGGAAGGCCATTTCCCAGACAGGTGTAAAATTCAGAATTTAGTGTTGATGCCGAAGCCAGGAGAGGCTCCGGGAAATCCAGCATTGTACAGGCCAATATGCCCGTTAGATTCAATCGGGAGTCTCCTGGAGACGATCAAACTCAATAGGCTGACGGAATTTACCGAGGGCTAGCACGAGTTATCGAGGATGCTATTCGAACAGTGGTCAAGACAGCCGTAACGGCGCCAAACGGAAGACGTTAAGAATTTCTTCAATAGTGCCAGCTGGGAGGCTATTGTCGATTCGCTGCACAGAATGAGGGTCCCTGGTTACCTGTGCAGAATTCTGAAAGTTACTTTCAGAACCGGGTGCTGGTTTACGAGACCTCCATGGGGCGGAAATCGGTGATCATCACAGCGGGACTTGCGCAAAGTTCCATCCTTGGCCCAACACTTTGGAACGGGATGTACAACGCTGTGTTGACGCTGAAGCTTCCTAAAGGCGTAGTGATCGTTGGCTTTGACATCGTATTAGAGTAATTCTCGCAGGAACGGCCGCCATTGGCACATATCTTTGATTTCAAATTTTTCATCGCTATTAGTTAGAATATATTGAAACAAGATAAAAAACGCTTTGGTTGAGCCAAATTGATGGACCCCTCGTTTTCTAAGGGACTAAACATGTTGTAAAAATGTAGATTTTTGGATAATTTCAAGGTAAGTAAACATGTTATATCACAAAATTTTACATTGAAACATCTTCAAATCTCGTTGTTGTTGTATATAGGATAAATAAAGCTTTCAATTGATGTTAAAAAAATGCCTGGCGGCCATCATTGAATTTTATCAATAATATCAATTTTTCACTATGAGCGCACCGCTCAATCCGAATTCTGAGCACACCATCTGAAAGCTGAGAAAAAAATACATAAGATGCAGTCGAGAAACTAGGTGTGCATTGACATTTACCCGATAAAAAATATTTTTTCTATAAAGAGTTTGACGTTTTTTTGCGTGTATTGCGCAATATCAACATGTATCATATTTCTATACGCAACAAAGCATAATTTTGCAATCACTGTTTTTTTTTTGTGTTCTGTAGAGTAAAGAACAATCATTTTAACAATTTAACAATTTAATTTTAACAATCAATTCGGTGCATAAGTATGAAAATTCCGAGGAAAAAATGATTCTATTCATGGCTGTCAATGCGCAACAGGGAATATAGTTTCATTCACTGGCTCACCATGACAATTTGATGTTTCGAACCAAATAGAAGAAGAAGACTCGTTTACGATAGCGGAAGTTTGTTTGTTTTGTACATCCGATTAGTTCAAAGTTCTTGAAAATGGCGATGAACCGTACTGTACGGGTACCCAAAAAGGAATTTTGTTGCAACCCGTTTGCCAAAGCTGATCATAAAAGCTGGAGAAAATCTTCGAAACTGACAAGTGTAACACAAAAAATCGTGAATTTTTTAGAATCTATTGGATCCACGACCGTTCCGGAACTTCATGAGAAAATATGTACGACATGCCGCTTGCAAGTGACCCGTCAGCAGTCAAACCGTACTTTTCAGCCGATGGAAGTTGTTGAAAACGGAGATGAGGTTTACATTGAAGTGAGCATGATTTCCAAAACATGACGGAAATTCTATCCCGAATTGGGATCCGGAATGTCAACAGAAGAGAGCTGCGATGGGAAACCTTCCGCTGAGAAATGCTCAAACAAGCCGTGATTGCAATAAAACAAATTTTGAAGGTTGATTGCGAAGTGTACTATGACGATACTAACGTGCCAGTTGTCAATGATATGCTTGACAATTGTAAGATCGCTTCAAAACCGGTCAAATTCCAAATTTTAACATTGCTCACTCCTTCGTGGAGCAGGCAGAAAATGATGGATGAAACAGGATGCAATAAGTATGGTAAATGTCATCAACATGCGGAAGCTAATCTTCTACAATTCTGCAGGTAAATGGTTCGTCGAAAAGGCTCAACAAGTTCGTGCTTCGAAGGGAATTCTTAAACTTCCAGATGCGGGTACATCGGTAACAGAATTGGAAAAGGTCGCTCAGGAAGAGGCAAAACAGTACTATTTGGACTGTAGTACGTTAATGCCAGTTCGGGATAAAATTAGTGTAAAGACACCCGCCGGTCGAGAAAGTAGGCAAAAACGTTTGCTTCTTGAGTCACTAAACGAAATTTTTGCAGTTTAAACTTTAAAGAACTTTTCCCAAATTTGAAAATCGGATTTTCTACGTTCGCTAATCTGCGACCTTCGGAATGCATACTTACCGGAAGCTCCGGTACGCATACAGTGTGCGTATGCATGAGGCATGAAAATATTGAATTGTCATTGCGTGCGGTGAAAGCCTTACCGATAATACGAGACAGCTGCTTGAGCGAGCTGATTCAGGAATATTTAGTATGTAAAAACCCTTTTCCTCAATGCTACTTTTTGGAATGCACAGAATGTCCTGACTTGAGTGATTTTAGTAGAAAATTACTGGATGAAATTGAAAAATTTCCTCTAGAAATCATCAAGTTTAAAAATTGGATTCCGATAGAAAACCACTATCAACTTGTTGATAACACGACAAGCGCACCTGAAGAGTTTGTAGATAACTTCAGCAATCTACTCAACGGCTTCTTGCCACATTTCTTCATCACAAAGGTACACAACTGACAAAAAAATGACCCGTTAATACTCTTTATGATGTCCTCGACGGAGAATACATAACATAACAATTATGTATGTAAACTCTTTTATGTTTATATTCTTAGGCACAAAAGACTATCTATTTGAGCTGAAGTCCAATCTGAAGTCAAATGAAGCTATCGTTTACGCAGACTTTTCAGAAAACTACGAAGTAACCATTCAGAACGAGATACAATCGCACCATTTCGCAAGGCAGATGATTACAATTCATCCATTCGTGATTTATTATAGAATCGAAGGAGAGATTCTTCATAAAACATTAATTATTATTTCACCTGTTCTTGAGCATAACTATGTTTTGGTTCACTGCTGTTTTGTTAAGCTGTTTGAGTTCATGAAGATCAATCTTACGCAGATAACAAAGACCCACGTGTTCACCGATGGATGGGAGTCAGTACAAGAACAAATATAACTTCACCAACATCACATTTATGAAGAAAGATTTTCAAATGGATGTAGAATGGAATTTTCACGCCAGTTCTCACGGAAAATGTCCATGTGATGGAGTGGCAGGAACACTTAAACGTGCTGCGCACAAATACAGCTTAACGCCAAATAGAGACAAGCTGATAACAGATGCTTCCTCATTCTATGCATGGGCTGTAGAACAACAAGGACAAACAATGTCTTTCAGTTACGTGGGACAGCTTGATTACGATACATCGTTGGCTAAACTGCAAATTCGAATGGAGAATGTTCAAACCATCAAAGGGACTCAAAACTACCATTATTTTTTGCCACAAAACGAGTACATAATCATATCTAAAAAATATTCGAAGAGCTCTGAGATAAAATTCCACAACCTTAGATTTAAAACATGAATATGAACTTTAGGAATCTAAAAACGATTTCATTATATTTATTTTCATTTGAAACAACTAAATTATATTGTATTTAATACTATTCTAACTCATATCGGAATTTGAATAATAAAAAAAAGGAAAAACACGCTAAACTGCTAATAATCAAAATGGCGTCTTAAACGAAGATGGCAAAATTTTTTTTACTTAAAATGACTGTTCTTTACTCTACAGAACACAAAAAAAACAGTGATTGCAAAATTATGCTTTGTTGCGTATAGAAATATGATACATATTGATATTGCGAAATACACGAAAAACGTCAAACTCTTTTTAGAAAAAATAATTTTTTATCGGGTAAATGTCAATGCACACCTAGTTTCTTGACTGCATCTTATGTATTTTTTTCTCAGCTTTCAGATGGTGTGCTCAGAATTTGGATTGAGCGATGCTCTCATAGTGAAAAATCGATATTATTGATAAAATTCAAGATGGCGGCCAAATCCAAGATGGCCGCCACATTTTTTTCAACATCAATTGATAGCTTTATTTATCCTCTGTTCAACAGCAACGAGTTTTGAAGATGTTTACTTACCTTGAAATTATCCAAAAATCGACTTTTTTACAACATGTTTAGTCCCTTAGAAAACGAGGGGTCCATCAATTTGGCTCAACCAAAGCGTTTTTTATCTTGTTTCAATATATTCTAACTAATAGCAATGAAAAATTTGAAATCAAAAGATATGTGCCAATGGCGGCCTGGTTCCAACAAGAATTACTCATTAGTGAAAGGCGAAACACTGGAAGAAATGGAAATGCGGGCGATCAACCAAATCGGCATAATTGACTGGATGGGGTCGAAGCTGCATCTAGCTCACCACAAAATGGAGGTCCTGATGGCCAGCAACTGCAGAGCGGTACAAAAAGCAGAAATCGTCATCAGAGGGCTTGCCATAGCCTCGAAGCGCGTGCTGAAGTATTTGCGTGCTGAAATATTTCAACAGCCACGTAGATTACACCTGTGAGAAGGCAGCGAAGGCCATCAATGCGGTAGCTAGAATCATGCCGAATAGCTACGGACCTACAAGTAGTAAGGCCTGTACTCGAAAAACATTCAACAGATAAAAGTGTTCGCCAAAAATTGATTTTATATAAAATTTTCTTGAAACTTTCAGGGAATGAACTAATACATATGGATTATGTTTCGGCATAACTACTTTATTCAACATCCTTTCCATCGCTGTAAGCCCGCACCTTTGCCTTAAGACCCCTCATTACATTTTGTGCAATGGTGTAGCCGACCTTTTTAGTCACTTTCATGCATTCAATCTTCAACTCCAGCTCATTCTTAAACACCTCGCACGATATTCTAACTATGGCCTTCATTATGGCCCAAAATCTTTCCACCGGACGAATCTCTGGTGAATTTGGGGGGTTGGCGGTTTTTGGTACAAAAGCAACGTTATTGTCTCTGTACCAATCCAACGTCGATTGCGCGTAATGGCATGATGCCATGTCCGGCCAAAATAATGTCTCCCATATCTACCCATATCAACACACATCGGTTTCGTTAACCCCTCTCGATACAGCTTCCTTGCGCTGGATTTTGCCGTCGTGTTTTGTTGATCAAGCCGGTTCGGTGCCTTGCGGACCTTGAATACATGAAGCCCAGCTGAATCGAAAGGTTTGGATAACACTTGAAATAATTCAACACCTTCCGGGCCTTCACAGGGTCAGCTGTCTGCGATTTTCTTCCTCTTCCGGTCCGCCGCTCGATCGTCAGGGATTCCTTAAACGATTTTACCACCCGAGGCGCGCAAAATTCTCCGGCGATTTTCCTCTTGTTTCGATAACATCTCAATTACCACTGAACCGCACATGTAAACAATTTACTCCAAACTAGTTATACCCAGATTTTCATCAATTTTTACACACGGACAAAAAAGTTACACACGGATAAAAATGGTGCATTTTTTAGAGTACAGGCCTTAAGCGACATCTACTGGCCAGCATCATCGATTCTAAGATACAGATGTCCAGCCTGGGTCGCAGCGATGGAAACCAAGCGAAACCGGGTTGCTCAGTACGTTCAGGCTCATGGCCATGCGAATCGTGAGTGCGTACCGAACTATTTCTTGTGAGGAAGTATGCATCCCAATTGGCATCATTCTCGCAGAGGACAGTGAATGTTATCAACGGAAAAATATCAGAGGAGTTCGAAAGCTGGTGAGAGCGGAGTCGATGACTAAATGGCAACAAGAATTGGACACGGGGTGAACGGTCGATGGATGCGCCTGCTCATACCGGATTTGTCGATCTGGATGAAAAGGAAGCACGGAACGGTAAATTTCCGCCATTGTATGGTAGATCCGCAGTCGGGGAGAACTCGAGTCAGTATGTGGGAGCAAAATGGCTCACCGTTATTCGCTTCCGGGATCCACAATCGGGTAATCCTTCACCAGAGAAGGGTGAATCCACCATCAGGGACTACTTATCTCTAGGACTTTGAGGATGGGAGCTGAATGGCTGAGCCAAGTTAGGTGAGAACAAAATGGTTGTGGCAAGGAGTAGGTGCAAATGGCTAAATTGTAGCCAAATGGCCAAAGCCCTCCACGTAGTAATACCACAGAGCAGTCACGTGGCAGGGTGGAGCGGAGGTTCTGGATTTGCAACAAGGAACCGGGTTTTAGTGGGATCAGAAGTCGGCCTTTTCTGAAAGGTCGACCCTAACCGAACTCTGACACAGTGTACGATGACCAAGCCTCTGCGTTATGTCAGTCTATTAGAATTTTCCGAAGCTTATATTAAAAAAATGGGGATTGTTTTTCATATAATGGTGTAGGACCAAAATACTTCATGAAGTTTTGCTGAATTATGCTGCGGAGGAGATTCCGCTGAAATGAGTGTTCCATCATGACAACGACTCCAAGCATACAAGCGATGGTTTCAGACAAATAAGATTGAGGTTATGGAGTGGCCAGTGCAAGTTCTAAATCTCAACGCAACTGAATTTCAAATACGCCGTTTCTGAAGTAAAGCCAAATAAATGTGGAAGAGTTATAGTCTGACGCTGGCGATCTATTGAAACATCTTTAATTAAAAAATATGGCATTAGTTAGCAAAAGCAATGCCTAACTTATTAGGACATGCTCTTTAACTAAATATATTGCCAAAGGAGAAAGTCTACGTATGAAATCATTACAGATATACCCTTTTAATTTTGAGTGCTAGATATGCACAGATGCAATGATGTTTATGTTAAATTTAAGCCCGACAATAAAAATCATAGTTGTTTCTTCACCTTATACATATTGCTACAACATGACAAACCACATTTAATCCCAAGTTGATTCAAATTAGTCCCGAAATTTCCTTCGAAAAAATTACCCCAACAGCTTTTTCCGTAATGTTTGAAGAAATGTTTGTAAGCTCAAATGCTGTCGTTCTACGTTATATGCAAAAACCCTGCTGCTGTTTTAATGTTGACCCGTTAACCCGCGCCCTGAAAATAAAATCCCACTTCCTCAAAAGGCAAACAAAACAAAAGAAAAATACAATGCAAGGAGGTGGTCGCAACGCGGGAAATGAAAATGAAATCTAGGTAATAATCCATCATCGCAACCATTGTCGCCGTCTGTGTCGATGCCCCCCCCTCCCCAACCCTCCCGTTGTTACTTTTGTTGTTTTTGCTACTTTTCCTACTTATACTGCTCTTTCGGCGAGGACCGGGCATCGGTGACGACAAAGAGGAAACAGATGGTTTTGTAGGCAGGAAAAATATGGCAAATTTTGAGCCTGTTATCACTTTGCTAAAGTAGCTCTTCGCACTTTGTACCGGTGAACAATCAATCATTTTTTATGTTTTTCTTTCCTCGGAATTCGATTTTAATGGTAACGAAGGAATGTTCATGGGGACACAATCAGGGTGTAGGATATATGTATGTAGAGCGAAGGGCAACGTCATGGACCTTTATGGACTCGCGCAGTGTTTAGGTAGAAGTTTGGATTTTCTAATGTTTAATGTATGAGTTTTGTTTGAGAGAAATTAATCACTCAATTATAGTCGGGCGGAAATCTCTAGGAAAATATAAATCTTTATTTGTTAAGAGTTTATTTTAATTGAACCGATAATGAATGGTCACTTTCATCCTAACTGCCAGACATTTTTAAACGTTGCTTAACTCGTGTGTTGCATTTCGAAACAAATGTGAAAATTCTCAAGAAGCTCAGGAAGAAAATGAAATTTATTGACGTTCTTCTGATTTGAATGTTTAGCATTCGCCAAAATTCTGAAGAGATTGAAAAGAACATAGGGTAAGGCGATGTAATGTTAGCCTAGCTCCTTCATTCGGCCTATGTACCAAATATGTCAATAGTTCAGCAATAATCAACAAAATTATGTTCCTTTCAAGATGATTGATTTAATACCATGTAATTCAGACATTTAAATCAATTTACTGTTGCTTACTTGTAATTAACGATTTTCTCTTCTTTTACACTTACCGTGTAATTAACGATTTTCTCAGCTTTTTTGACATCATGATTTTGCTTTTTAAGCTGAACAGCCTATCTCCATGTTCTTCGAATGATATAAATTTGGCTGAATTAGGCCGATAAACCGAATAATGCAGCCTAGATGTACAGAAAATAGTCACACGTTACAAACTGACAGGTCACATAGACAAAATTACAATGATTTAATAAGAAAACCGTGGACCCCAGTGTTGGGAAATAATTGTTTTCTTTGGTTTGTTGTCAGAAAAACTCAGTGAAAATGTTGGGCCCAGTTTGCCATAAAAAATGCATTTGAAGAGCACAATTCAAAACCTTGAAATTAAGTACTGTCCAATAAAATGTTCAATTATGTTAAAATTAAATTGAAATCTGAAAATTTCCCATCTAGAATGCATCTTAGGTCAAATGTTGGTAATAATGCGAGAAAAATGTGCAATCTATTTGCAACATTATTTCAACATGTATATACCACATTTGCTGAAGAAGATCGCGATATTCCTATATTGATTTCTTCCCAGAATTTTCAAGGGACATTGGAGCTAGTCAAATCGAATTTCAAGCCATCTTGCAAGGTTTGAATTTAGACCTTTTTTAAAGGTTCTGGCCCTGATGGAATACTACCCGCATTTATGAAAAACTTAGCATTAGAACTTACAGCACCTTTATTTTGGCTATTTAATATGTAACTGAAATTTTATAGTTTTCCCAAACTTTGGGAAAGTTCCTACCTAGTACCGTAGAGCGGGGTGACATCGATCAACGGGGTGACATCGACCGCCAAGTCCGTATTTATTCAATTTAAAATTATCCTTCTCCAAGTACCTGAATTGATTAAGCTTTGAACCATATATATTCAGCATTTATTAGGGTATATAAATGCATTTTGGTTCAAGCATTTCTCTATTTCCTTCGCTATAAAAAAATATTTAAAAAAAAAGGTCCTTATGGAACTTTTTACCAAGCCCAACAACAATCATATATTCAAGCAATAAAATGATTTTTAAAAAAATTGACAACCACATTTTCAGATTACTTAAACATTCGTCTCTCTAAGCTAATCGAAAAAATATTAATTTTGTATTCATAAACAAATTAATGAATAAAATAAAAAATTTGATCAAAAATTAAGAGCAAACAAATAAACGCGACAACCTCCTCGAAGTGTTGCACTACCTTCCAATCTGTCAAGGTGTTTGTTTTGTTTTGTTCTGTGTTGGAGAAAAGGTGTGAAACATTTATTTCGACAATTTAATGGCATTGAGAAGTCCAAAATGCCGAGAAAGTACGTGAAAAAAGTTGGTGGAAGAGCTTATTTACAGTACAGTTCCGAATCGATGGATGCTGCGTTGGAGGCAGTACGAAAAAAAAAACGATATTCACTGCGTGAAGCTGCTCGGACCTACAGCATTCCTTACAGCACCCTTCATGATACACTCAATGGACGGCACCTGCAGGCGTTTTTTTTGTTGAGTCGTGAAAAACCACTGCGACCAATTAGAGGAATATTGTGGTAGCCTGCAGGCGGTTGGTGGTCAGACAATCTTAATCGATGCCCAGGAAGCGGATCTCCGGGAAACTATCAAAATTGTAGGTGAATGAGGACTCCCTTTGACTCCGGCCAGCGCAAAGCTACTGGTGAAAGGTTTTCTGGATAGTAACCAGATAAAAACGCGATTCCACAACAACAATCCCGGTAAGGACTGGTTCAATTCTTTTATGAAGAGATCGCATGAAAATCGTCAGAAAATCCCCTTCCGCTCCTCTAAAATCCCCTTCCCCCTAAAAATTTGAAGATATTAACGAACGTTTTCTTAGCTGTTGATGACTTGCACTTATTCTGCCGTGAATCGCATATCAGTACCATATTTCCTTGATTTCCTATCCATATGGGACGGATATGCGGTTCACGGCAGTGTTGGCTTCCTTACACCGGTGTAGTACCGAATTGAAAACGACATGAGTGAGGTGACAATATTATGGTGAACTACTAAAAAATAGCAATGGATGGGTTGCTCATAAAATATGTCATGCTTTTAATGCAAGTGAGCTTTGGGAATTGTGATAATCTGTAGACAAAATTTAAGGTCCATAAAAAAATATGACAAAGGCGGAGGGTTTTGAAAGTGGTCCTTTTTCGCGTGACATAATTAATGAACGTTCCCTTTGGGGAATGCTCCACCCTTGTGCTATTCGGGAGACATCTACATCAAACGGTTTGCATTAAAATTTGGTGTTTTTTTTATTCATTTAAGTACTT